>CM028365.1:53027569-53261796 GCA_016624345.1 Platycodon grandiflorus
CACAAGAGGATAAGAACGAAAGAAATAGATAAAGATAAGATTTAACGATTGGATAAGATTGAAAAGTGGATAAGTATGATAGTGGATAAGAACGAAATACAATAAGATTGAGCAGTTGGATAAGAACAAAGTTGGATAAGGATGACACCTCTGCTTAGATGTTCATTCATCATTCATTTTGGTAAGTCATCGTTTGGTGTTTTCTCCTGCGCTACCACCTCGTGCTTGGACTGCTGAATAACCGGATGAGTTACTTAATGGCTAAGAAACCCTAGGCCTATAAATAGGGCTGGACGTGTTCAACTTATTATTGACACACTCAAACGCTCTTGATATTCTCTGTAAGTCGTAATCTATATTTTGGGTGCGATGTCAATTTGGTTCGCGATCTTTGGTGTTTTGACGAACCGACTCCATAAGATCGACATGTTTGAGGTGTAGATCAATTTTATCGGGAGACATAATGTTGGACCGATGATTTTCGGTATTGGGTTTTATCTCGATTTGAGGTAAGAGAGACTATGCAGTACTGATTCCGTGTCATTTTGATCACGTGATCATCTTTCAAAATATACCCAGTTTTCAAATATAAGTTATTGTTATAATTCCATCTTGTTTATCAAATGGATTTCAAAAAAGATGTGTTTTTGGATTTATCATGTTTTGACTAAAGAATAGTTTAGTGACACTAATTAATTCTTCGATCTCAGTGAGCCCCGTTATTGTTGTTTAGTTGGTGGGCTCAGAGAACTGGGTGCCAACGATTGAGATGTATATGAGTTCATTGTTTTGCCACTAAACCCAAGCCAGACAGTATACTAGACTGTGAAATATGATTGAGCAGTATGTTTTGATACTTCGAGCATGAATACCATGTTTCGTTCTTTGAATGTTTATCTGCCTTAAGCATGATTTCAATGATTTGCTTCGAGCAAGTGTATGTCAATAGTTTAATTTCATGGACAAGAGTATTTGATTCATATGTTCTATTATATTCTGTGGTATTGTGTATCCCGCTCACAAGCTCACCCCCCACCAGTTATTTGAGTGAGTGCAAAGCGGAGGCGTGACTAGCTGAAAGACGGGGTAGAGAGTGTGCCTAGTGATTAGTTTGAGACTAGAGATTGATGTATTAGCCTGGATTGTAGCTGAGATGTTGTAATTGGGTTATTTTATAAGATGGTGATTTTTGATAAATCTGAGTAATTCTTCTTTCCGCTACTATTTAAGTATGGATTTGGTTGTATTGAGAAGCAGGTGATGGCTTCGGGTCGCTACAATCGCAAATAATGAGACAGCGTTTAATGACTCGCTTAGTAGACTACTTGTCTTAATTCAAAGAATATACAACTGGTGTTAAATATGTCATGGAGCAATGGGTGGTACCCTTAAGGAAAGATTTGTGGCTTGTTGGACGAATAATGTCATGCATTTCGACAATACAACAACAAACAGGTATTTCATTATAATGTTTCTTTCATTGCTTTCTATATTTTGTAAGATACATACCTTAAATTATTAGTGATTGTATTATTTCAGGGCGGGGAGTCATCATGGATTGTTGAAACAACAACTTGGATCGAGACAAGTTAATTTCGAGACATGTTGGCGACATATTCACACCCTCATTGAGACATCACACAATGTAATCAAGATGACATTTCGAACGTGAAAATGTAGTCCAACATAAATACAAATCACTTGTATTTATGTCGCTGCGAGGTATGGTGTCTATACAATAAGATATATGATGAAATGAGTTATGTAAGTGAAGGTGATGTAGACCCTCTATTGTGTGGGTGTGTACTGAGAAAGACATGCGGGCTACCATGTGATCATGAGATTTCTGAATGTCTGAGATTGGACAAGTCAATTCCCCTTGATCGGGTTCATACATTTTAATTAAGGGAGATGATATTGGTGTTGGGGACGAAATAAAAATTCAATGGAGTGAGTGTGTTGGTAACCTCTTCACTATATTTAAACAAGTCCCTGAATTAGAAAGGTTGTTAATGTTGAAAAAATTGATGGAGATTTCGAATCCACCGCACTGATTACGCATACACCCGAGGTCTAGACTCGCACTAGTGGTTGTCCTAAGTCTGCAAAGGCTAAACAGTCGACATCAAACGAACATAATTCGAGTAAGTTCGTGAACAGTTAGTAATCTATGAGGTTGGTCCCTCAAATGAACCTCATATTTTCACTACGATGACTAGGACAAAAATGTAGGTAAATCTCGTATTTTCTTATGCGTAAATATTTAGCATAATTTTATAAAGTATATTAACTTTAATGTGTCTTCTTTCAATAGGTTTTGCGCCAAACAACCCTACTTGCGACTGTTAGTGGTTTAATGGATCAACTACCACCACACTTACATGACTTTATTGATGACAATAAGAATGTTGGCAGTGATGGTCATTGCAATTTTTGTGTCGATCCAACCTATTTGCCTACACTGAGAAATCATGGAGTAGGGTTCGACGAGAACTGGTCATTGAGTTGACAACAAACAAAGAGTTTTACACCAATGTTTTCAACGAACATGGTCACATTCATCAAGTGTTAAAGAGTCTCAACTTCTATGACGTGTCTGTACCAAAGAAACATCAGTTTTGTTTGCCAAAAATGGGTTACTTGGTTGCATCAGCGTACAATGTTACTCTTATGTGTTTGGAATAGAAAATGTCCCTCACTTATCTAACCTTTGATGACCAGAGTCTCATCCATTCCAAAATTGATTTGTATCGCATTTGTGAAGCGAGACCATTATATTGAGGTACACACAAATCCATTTCAATATCGTAGTTTATGTTATATGGATAATGTAGGAAACAGTCGTATTGGTAAACAATAAATTTGGAATAGTCAAATAACCCCGATGTTGGGTTTGACCTCTTTCCTTTTTACATTTTATTTCCCGACGGGTGCAAACCCAAATCTCTGAAAATCGACTACCCACATTACATGTCATACATATAGAACATCATAGTTCGCCTTAGGATGAACTACGCTGTGATCTGATTCTCCTAACCGGGATACATAGGTAGCCTTTTAGGAGGTTCGATCATCGAATAACATGCTTTTTAGTATTGCGACTCTTTTTTATAACAACACATTGCAAGTGTTCTTGCATCACAGCATCCTGTTTCTTTCCCTAAAGAGAATGGAACTACGTTTTGGTTTGATTCCTTCGGGATACGTAGGCAACTTCTTAGGAGGTGCGACCATCGAATAGCATGTTTTTTTATATTGACATGTTTTTTGCATATTAACATCGCATTGCATGTTTCATATTGACATATTTTTTGCACATTGACATCGCATCGCATGTTTCATATTAACATGCTTTTTGCACATTAACATCGCATTGCAAGTGTCATATTGACATGCTTTTTGCACCTTCACATTGCATCGGATGTGTCATATTAATATGATTTTTGCACATTAACATCGCATTGCATGTGTCATATTGACATGCTTTTTGCACATTAACATCGCATTGCATGTGTCATATTGACATGTTTTTTGCACATTGACATCGCATCGCATGTTTCATATTAACATGTTTTTTGCACATTGACATCACATCGCATGTGTTATATTCACATTTTTTGCACATTGACATCGCATCGCATGTGTCATATTGACATGTTTTTTGCACATTGACATCGCATTACATGTTCCATATTAACCTGCTTTTTTCCACTGCTAAACTACGTTTTGGTCTGATTTCTTTGGGATACGTAGGCAACCTCTTAGGAGGTATGACCATCACAGCTTCTTGCGCTTACTGAACTACGTTTTGGTCTGATTCCTTTCGGATACGTAGGCAACCTCTTAAGAGGTACGACCATCTCATTATATCATATCTGTGAGCGCCCCGGGTCTGACTTTTGGAGGAATCGGTCCCTCCGGGCCTTTTTCTGCTCTTGTCTTGTGGTTTTCCTCTATTTGATTTTATGGTTTGATAAGTTTATCTTTTAAAACAGAGTCGCCACTCTCGTTTATAAAGTAAATGGGAGAAAAACTTTAGATTATGGGTTCAGGGGCCAAGTTACGATTTGGGAAGGTTTTACGCACCCAATTCGCCCTATCGGTCTCTACACATTTGCATGCTCGTATTTAATTATCGCAAATTTGTTATTTACAGAATATATATATATATATATATTACATATATTAAAACAATTTACATACATTTATTTCATCTATTTACATATCTAAACTAACGAACGGAAGGGGTTACCATCTGTTGTTTTACAGAAATCGGGCCACGTTTTAGGCCGTTGTATTATACCGGATCAAGCTAGCTCGTAGCCTAACCGTTGTGCTTCCACTGCTACCAATCGAGGAAAGGAAGACTTACGTTTTGTGTGTGTTGAGATAGAGTCAATACTCTTTTCTCTTTTCTTTCTCAAAAAGAGGCTTGATAGAGAGAGAGTTGTGTGCGCTTGTGTGTGAGTGTGTTGGTTCTCATTGAGAGAATTGATCCAGTTGTGAGGGAGAGTTGGGAGCTCTTATTTATAGGGGAAGCCTGGGAGATGAAACTCTCGGGGCCAAGCAAGGAGGAAGGTTCCTCTAGCCTTCAAAGTCTTTAGCAGCCAAGCGGCTTGACTTCTGGGGCAATTGTAGGTTTGGTGCGCGGCGCACCTGGCATGGTGTCCGCGCACCAAACCCTGTTTGGGTGTATCAGCGAACCAAAAATGTCTTCAGCGCACCAAACCCTATTTTTGGCTTTTTTCAATCTTTGTGTCTTGCACTTTGGCCCTTCTAAGCTGTGTATCTTATTCCAAAGCCCCCTCTCTCAAGCGAAGTATTCCTCTAGGGCGTCCCTATGACGGCTGCCTTGGCAGCGCCGTCAACCCACCCGCCGGATGATCCAAACCCTCCATCCCCCTCGGTGAAAAAATCCTTTGCCTCGATTTTAACTTCTAGTTCTCAACCTTTAAACCCTATTCCTTCAATTACACCTTCGTTGTACAAAGGAGAACCGGCTCTTATTCTCTCAGATGATATTACAGATTTCTTGGCCAAGCCTTTTAAGTTTGCACTTATAGGCAAGTTTTCACATGGCCGCCCCTCAATGGAATCTACAAACCGCTACTTTCAAACGTTTGGCCTGAAGGCAGCAGTTTCGCTAGGGCATCTCGACTCCAAACACATTCTTATTCAAGCCAATCACGAAGCCGATTATCAACGCCTTTGGATCAAAGATCAGTGGTATCTAGGTAAGTTCCCTATGCGTGTTTTTAAATGGACTCCGGATTTTCGTCCGGATGTTGAAAGTTCCATTGTTCCTGCTTGGTTTTCTCTCCCAGGTCTTCCAATCCATTTGTTTCATAAATCCACTCTTTTTACTTTGGGAGCCATGATTGGTAAGCCTTTAATCATTGACTCTCCCACAGCTAATCTCTCTAGGCCTAGTGTGGCACGCATTTGCATTGAAGTAGATGTTACAAAATATATTCCTGAACGTATTTGGATCGATGGTGGTTCTAAATATTCTGGTTTTTGGCAATCTATACAAGCTGAGAGAATCCGTAAGTATTGTACTCACTGCTCTCGACAAGGCCATGATGTTGCTATTTGTAAATTCAAAAAACAGCCTCCAGGCTATAAGCAATCATCCACTCACAAGCCTACTGGCCATTGGGTCCAAACCTCAAAACAGTTTCAACCAGGCCCTGTCAATGCTGGGCACGATACCGTGCCTGACAAGCCACCTAATACCTGTGAGAATGACAATATTGCTGTGGAAACTCATAACACTGGTTCAGAAGATCATGATGTAGTGAGTGAGAATCAACAAAATGTAATTGTGAACCACCCTGATGATGCCATGGATGCCCACACTGGTTTAATGAGTGTGAATCACAATAATGACTTAGTGAATGAGAAACATAATAATGCAGTAGTTACTCTCAATGATGCTGCTGAGAACCAAAATTTAGTCACTGAAGTTTGTAATGTTATTTTGGAAGACTTTTCTGCTGGAAAGGCTAAGGTGGCCCAAACTCCAAATATGGATGGGGTTTTATCTCCCAATGCTGCAGTTCCTACTATCCATATAAATTCTCAAGATTCAAATGGGAACCAATCTATATCCCCCAAACTGCCTTCACCTATTACTACAGAAGACTTGATTTCCACGACTCCTACAGATTTTGTCTTAAATATTCGGAGGATGAAGAGGAAAGTGATGATTTACCTTCTTTGGATGCGCTAAACTTGGAAATTCCTATTAAAACTAGGAAAAACAGCCAATTCCCCAAGCGACGGGATGACTAGATCACGGCTATTAAGCCTTCCTCGATTCGCCTTTCCACCTTGCTCATGGATGTTAAAGCTCTTTCTCGGAATGTTCGTGGTATTGGGAATGACCCAACTATCTCTCGTTTAAAACTTCGGTTCGTCTTCACAAAATCTCTTATCGCAGTTTTTGAACCTATGCTTGATGTGGAGAAGGTTCACCTTATCACTCGTAAGCTTAACTTCGGTTCGTTTTCTAACAACCACACTCTATTTGGATCTTTATCAAGTCTTGCTTTACTTGTCATTTAATTCGTGAATCCTTGCAGCATATTACTATACAATTGCAACATTTCTCCTGGCCATTCTTTACTCACTTTACTGTGTTTATGCGAGGTGCGACACTCGCGACCGTCAGAATTATGGGACGATCTAATTTCGCTAGGCTCTCAATATACGACATCCCTTGGCTCATTGGGGGGGATTTCAACATCACTCTTTATCCAAGTGAAAAGTCAGGAGGTGCGGGTTGGGACAGAGCTGGTGCGCTTGACTTCCATGCTTGTCTTTCGGCTGCTGGTCTAACTGATTTGGGCTTCTCTGGTAGTAGCTATACTTGGTGGAACAAGCGTGAAGGTTCAGCCACTATCCACCAACGTATTGACAGGTCCTTTGCAATATCAGTGGTTAGACAAATTTAGTGCTGCAGTTCAGACCTTAATCGCACATGTTCGATCACTCTCTCTTCGACTACAATGGTTCGATCACTCCGGCCTGTTGCTTTTCATTTTAAACGTTTGGACTAAACATCCCTCATTCAAAGATGCTGTCCGAACTGCTTGGTCCCTTCCTGTTACGGGTAGGCCTATGACTGGCTTTTCTAATAAGCTTCGCAACACAAAACATGCTCTCAAGACCTGGAATAAATCGGTCTTTGGGAATATATTTGAGAACATTCGTCTTGCGGAAGAAGATGTGATGGAGAAGGAGTTGTTTTTGAGCTTAACTCTTCTGAAAATAGATCCAAACTCATGGCTCAAGCAAAGCTCCGGCTTTCTCTTTCTCATGAAGAAGATTTCGGAAGCAAAATCGAAAATAAAGTGGCTTAAAGAAGGCCAAGGCAACTCTAAGCTTTTCCATGCTTCGCTTAAACAGCTCAACGCCGTCTTCACATTCACTCGATTATCGACACGATGGTACCACTGGATTCGGAATCTATAAAAATGGGCTGTGAGATATTTTTCGGCCAACTCAAGTGAAGGTCCCGATTCTCGGCACACGGACGCTATCCTCATCTTGTCACTAGTGAATGGAACTCGCCGCTTATAGCCACACCCACTTCGATGAAATTTTCTTGGTCATCAAATCTATGAGTGGTGATAGCGCTGGGTCCGGATGGTTTCACCGGCAAGTTTTACACGCATGTTGGGATATTATTGGTGAAGATTTTTGTCTTGCTATCCTGGATTTCTTTTCGGTTTTCTCCCAAGAGCTTGGACTAGCACCCTTATTGCCACTATTCCCAAAGTTGATCGGCCTTCTACTTTTAAAGACCTTCGTCCGATTAGCCTATGCAACTTTTGTAACAAAGTTATCTCAAAGATCCTATCCTCCCGTCTTGCCAGTATTTTGCCCTTTATTATTTCGGATAATCAAAGCGCGTTCACCAAAGGGCGCCTTATACAGGATAATATTCTGCTTGCTCAGGAGTTGATGAGGCATTTGGGTAAGAAAATCTCAGGATCTAATGTTGTTCTTAAGTTGGATATGGCTAAGGCTTTCGACCGCGTGTCTTGGGTTTTCCTGATAAAGGTTCTTCGAAAGTTCGGCTTTCATGAGATTTTTATTGACATGATTTGGAGGCTCTTATCTGATAACTGGTTCTCTATCTTGATTAATGGTGATCCTGTGGGTTTCTTCTCTTCCTCTCGTGGTTTGCGACAAGGAGACCCGTTGTCTCCAAGTCTTTTCATTATTTCGGCAGAGGTTTCGAGTCGTAGCATTGCCCGCTTCACACTCAAAATCCCAGTGTTATTTTCTCTACTACCGGATGTCCCATTATCTCTCATCTGGCTTTTGCAGATGATATTGTTATCTTCTGTAATGGAAGTAAACATTCTATACAAAAACACAAAGAGGTTCTCTCGTCTTTTGAAAATATTTCGGGTCAGCTTATTAATATCAGCAAAAGTTCCTTCTTTGTTCATCCCGGACTCCTGCTAGTCGATCTCAAGTGATAGCTTCGATTCTGGGTTTTCAGCCGGCATTCTTCCTATCACCTACTGGGTTGCCCTTTGTATCATGGCCGAAAAAAGAAATCATACTTTGATAGTCTTATTTTGAAGCTTCAGTCTAGAATTAATTCTTGGATGGGGCCTTTTTTAAATCAGGCTGGGCGCATTACTCTTATAAAGCATGTTCTTCAGTCTATCACCAGTTACCAAATTGCTTCTCTTGATCCTCCTCTCTCGGTTGTGGCTATGATTGAGAAAACTCTTGCTAACTTCTTCTGGGGAAATATAGATGGAAAAAATAAATGCCACTGGGTTTCTTGGAAGTCTTGCTGTCGTCCTACTATTGTAGGTGGTATTGGCATAAGCTCTTTATCTGATGTCATTCAAGCTTATGGCCTCAAGTTGTGGTGGCGGTTCCGTACTGATTCTAATCTGTGGTCTAGATTTATGCGTGCCAAATATTGCTCTAATATGCACCCCACTATAGTCTCCTCCAAGGGTTCTCATGTTTGGTCTCGGTTGCTTAAGGCTCGATCTATTGCTGAGCCACACATTTTCTGGGTTATTGGCCGTGGCAATTGCTCTATTTGGTATGATAATTGGTTGAGTGGTCACCATTTGATCCGTCCTCAGCATTGCACTTTCTCTACTGTTAAAGATCTTTTTCAAGATTCTGACTTATCTAATATCTCTCGGCCTGCTGCTGCCTTATTACCGACTCATCTTGTTCGGTCTATTCAAGATCTCCGTATTTCCTGGGCGATGTTGATGACTCTCCTTATTGGGATTTAACTTCTAATGGTAAATTCTCCATTTCTTCCGCCTTATCCTTAATTCAGCCTCTTATCCCTTCCAAAGATGTCCTCTAAATTCATATGGCATTCATTTATTCCGCGACATATCAGTGTTTTCCATTGGCGCCTTCTCCTCAAAAGGCTCCCTCTAGATGAGGGTCTTTGGAAAAAAGGATTCTCCTTGGCTTCTAAATGTTCCTGCTGTGCTTTGGGGAATATTGAGACCTTTGACCACGTATTTCTTTTTAGTCCTACTGCTTCTACGGTTTGGGGGCATTTTGATAATGTGTATGATATTTCTTCCTCTCCAAGATCGATTCAACAGCACTGTTTTGCTTGGTGGACTCGTAATAATTCTTCCATATACATGATCCTCCCATCATTGATTCTGTGGCATTTATGGAAGTTCAGGAATTCGGCTGTTTACGAAAGTTCTAGACAGCCTGTTTCGAAGCTTATCTCCGCCATTCATCATGATCTTATGGCCATTCTGACTGCAAGAGGTTTTCTTTTTTCTCCCGCTTCTGACTTGATGAAGGCCTTCTGTAAATATAGAAAGCAGGTTACTATCCAATCGATCTATTGGATTAAGCCTCCGCAAGGTTTTATAAAATTGAATTCAGATGGTGCTAGCCGAGGCAATCCTGGTATTAATGGTGGAGGGGGAGTTGTGAGGGATGCTTCAGGTAATGCTATCTTCGCTTTCTCTCGTTTCTTTGGTATTGCGTCTAATATGGAAGCAGAAATTCGTGCTCTTTTCTGTGGGATCCAGTGGCTACATAATGAATGTTTCTATGATGTTTTTATTGAGATGGATTCTAAAGTTATTTTTGACTGCCTTGTCTCGGGATTTTCTATCCCTTGGAAGTACGCTTATTTCTTTCGAGAAATTCGTAGAATGCAGACTGCTCGTCGTTTTGTGTTTATTCATTGCTTTCGTGAGGCCAACAAAGTAGCTGATAGCCTTGCCAACCTTGCATGTGATTCTCAAGCTAGCTCGGACTTCTCCAATTTTCCTAGTGTCCCTCGGCACATAAAAGGGCTCATTCTGCTTGATGCTAAGAACACTCCTTATATTAGAGTCACATAGTTTTGTTTTAGGTGTTTTTCTTTCTTTGAATTCTATATGTATTTCCTTTTCGAGGTCAGGCTCCTCCGTCCTCCCATTTATAAGGGCCAGGCTGGTTGTCCCCCTCAAGTTTGTATGTTTTTTTATTATTAATAAAATTTAGCAGGGTGCCGCCCTGTTTCTTAAAAAAAAAAAAAAAAAAAAAAGCTGTGTATCTTCAGTTTAGACCCTTGATGTTGGTCTAACGGAAGGTTGTTTGTGTGTTGGACGTCGTTAGTCCTGTTGTATCTTCGAGTTTGATCCTTGATGTTGATCTAACCAAAGTTGTTGTATTTGTTGGACGTTGACAGTCCGTTTGTGTATGTTAGTTTCTGAAATGATCATAGAAATATGTGTTAGTCCATTTGTAAATAAACAGTTGTTTATTGGACAATTCGTATAATGTAGGTGTACGAATTCTGGGTGTCTACACCATCCGAACTGCGTTTGGCTTGATTCCTATACAGGATACATAGGTAACCCCACGAGGCCCAACCAAGGTTTTCATTTTATACAAAATTTAGGTGTTTATCTTTTTCAACGACGCTCGCTTACTTGTAAACGAACGTAGCCGAGGGACTCTTTAGACACCCAGAATTAGTACCCCTTATTTCTAAATGTGTCCTTCAAAATGATATTTCATATAAAAATGGACTACCACAGTTTTTATACAATTACAAGGTGCAAAACGTGAAAGAAGATGATTCCAAGGTTGAAACATAAAAGGAACAACTTCAAGGCACAAAGATTAAAGAAAATTGACGAGAGACTTAAAGCATAAAGAATGAAAGAAGACGATTCTAAGTGCAAATGACCAGGGTTCAAAATGTCAAAGGCTGAAAAAGTCCAAAATGGGAAAAGCCTTCATTGTGCAGTGCGCACAAGAAGAGTAATTCTTCATCTTCAAGCCTGCGATCAATTGCCGAGGTAATTTCTCCAAGATATTTTGATCATGCCTTCATCCACAAGCTGGAAGGAAGCTTCATACATTACTTGGGCCAAAGAGTAATAGAAAAAATATCTCAATTCCCTCCTATATATACTCCTCTCAACCTAGCAAAACAACACAGAAGAGTTCTTGATCTCTCCCTCTCAGACAAACACACATACACACACACGCATACAATCCACAGCCGAAACCCTAACCCCTAACCCCAAAACCCTAAAATACTAAACCCTAAACAGCTAACCCTAAACCCATAAACCTTAAACCCCTAAACCCTAATCCCTAACCCCTAAACCCTAAATCCCCAAAACCCTAAAACCATATACCCTATACCCTTAAATCGTTAAACACTTAAACCAAAAAACCTAAACCCCTAAACCATAAACCCTAAACCCTTAAACCCTAACCCCTGAACCCTAAACCATAAACAATCATAAACCCTATAGCCCTCAACCCTAAAACCCTCAACCCTCAACCCTAAAACCTAAAACCCCAAACCCCTAAACCATATAACCCTAAACCCCTAAAACCCTATAAACCCAAAGCCCTCAACCCTCAACCTTAAATACAGAGTGGTATTACAACTCGATTTGTCAGGAGGGTAAGTAAGAAATATATGTGTTGTTTAAGTAATAAAGAGATAAATAATATAAAGAAAGACTCTCATATATGACCCGTAAAAGGATAAGAATTTTCATTTAAAGGGATAGTCACACCTTTCGTGTTTTTAACAATCCTTAAGCAACTGCTCCTAAAATAGAGATAAGGTTGGTTAGGCAATCAATTCCTTAAGTCTTAAGCAAACGGGTTTAAACAAATAAAGAATATATCTAAACAATCTCTTTCTATTTGCTTAAAGTCATTCACTAAAACCAAAAGCTCTAAAAGAGAAAATATGAAATAAATCAAGTAAACTTTGACTTTTTTTGTCAACTTAAATAAACTTTGCCCAAATATTTATAAGAAATTACTCATCAATACGAAATTCTAAAAATTGCTATTGATGGTATTCTTAATATAGTATCAATCATTGAAATTTAGTTACCTAACACATAATAAGTATATTGTTAAATAGTAATTTGATATTGTCCTAAATTGACTTTTTCAATTTAGAAATACTCCTTTCGTGCCTTAAAAAAAGTCAAACTTGACTCAGCACACAAATTGAGAAAACTTCATTAACTCTATTAAAAATATTAGGATGGTGTGCATTTTACAAAGCAGTTCATGTCAAGTGGGGCTCATCATTTAAAGTATGAATTTAATTAAAGGTAAAATGGTAAAAGTAACATCCAAAAAAGGAAAAAATATATATATATAGAAACTAGGCATTTTTTCTAGAATGGCATAAAAACAAAAGATGAACTCTACTTTAGTAACGGATGGAGCAGAAGACTATTTATACAGGAAGAAGGGAGTATTATTATTTGAAGTGGTATTTGACACTTAATTTACGTCATGGTTGATCATACTGGCAACTAGGTTTTCGCTACGAGTTTCATAAACCTAGTTGTTCAGTCAATCGCGTATACTTTGGAGCTCGTTGAGACAGTCAAATTCACTATTTGACCGCAAATAATACAAGCAGCGCTATTAACACCCTCAATCTCTCTAAATACACCCCCAAATTTTAATTACAAAAATGTCATCATATAAAAAGACTTTGATGCCCTTACCCCTTTGATGAACATGGAATGCAACTAGGGCAAGAGTACCCTGTCGTATCAAGTAATATAATGTACCTAAGTACGAGTTATCGATTCCACAAGGAATGTACGTAATTATTACTCCAACTAAGTACCGAAATTGGGCTAACTAATTATATTTGAGCGAAAATAAATTGAGAATAAAAACTAAAGACTAAAAATAAAAGAAAGCAATTAATATTTACATGGACGCAAAAGTGGTTTGACAACAACAAATCAAGATTAAAAAGATAGGATTATAGGATTGCAATATTTTTAGTCTAGCTCATGTCTAATTTAATCCTCTATCTACTTTTCTTTAACTCAAGTCTTGGTAGACGGGCGCACGTTGATAGTATTCACTACGAGCTCTCGCATCTTATAGCAAGTCTAGCTACCAATCCCTACTACGGGCTCTTGTATCTTATAGCAAAGAAAGAATAGTCGCATTATCAATCAAGCACCCCAATGACTATCTAAGAACGCTCGTATCTCTCGATCAAGACGTCACATAAACAATTATTCTGATTTTCAAAATTAATAGGACGGGCTCTCGCATCTTACCTTATAACTCTAGCAATCATCTAATGGTTCGCGACTCCATTAAAAGCATTAGGAACACACAATAATAACCAAGATAATGGGTAATAATTTGTAGAGAAATATTCTCTCTGTTATTCTACAAGTCATGCCGGTAGCCGAAGGCTATCGATGTGTGTCACAAAACACCAACTACTAAATTGCTAGATCCAAAATGCAAGATAGCTTTCGTGGATCCAAAATATTTCTCAAATTAATTAATTAATGGTGAATCAATTAAAGGATTTAAGAGCACAAAATAGTAACCTAGCATGCTTGTATACTAAATAGAGAGAGTGATTAAATTAAAACACTACAACGACATAAAAAAATAATTGCTTTCCATAAATCAATTAAGCACAAAACCAATTCTACAAATTACAAAATCATTCAACCCTAGAAATTGCAAAAAATATCAAAAGATATAGATCGGAAGAATTAAACCCAGCAATGCTGAGAGCTAGGGTTAAAATCACTTGCAATTGCTTCCTTGGCACTTGATTTGAAGCTCAAACCTTCAAAGGTGATTAATCTTCAATGGAGGAAAGAAAATTGGGGAGAGAAACTGTTGCCCCCTTTTGGGGACGTTTACCCCGTGAGGGGACTCTTTTAAACTGGGGCAGAATTGGGAGAGCAATTGAGTATCAAGTAAGCTAATGGCAAACTAGGAATTAGATTGAAGATTCAGGACTAAAAGGGGAAGGAAAGAAGGTTGGATCGCGGGCTGAAGATGGGCTGACCGGCTGAAGAGGAACCACGGATTGCCCAGGTAAAAATGGACCATGGTGTGAGGGAGAATGGGTAGAATATACGGATCGGGCTGGAGGATCCAAGGGCAGGGACGCGAATGATGGATCAGGGGGCAACGTGGCACGCTGAATCGGACTATGTGTAGATCTCTTCAGTTGCAGTCAGTCTTGGTTGAATCGGATTCTGCAGTTGCAGTTATGGTTATCAAAAATAAGCAAGTTCCCCCTTGGAGGTATGTTTATGATCTTCGACGTTGTAGAGAGCTTTTGGATAATTATGATATTGTGCATGTCTTCCGCCAACAAAATCATACAGCTGATAGACTTGCTGCGATTGCTCATAGTCATGGAGGTTTGCACTTTTTTCGACTCAAGAAGAACTCCCTAGGGAGGTTTTGGTAGCCTTCAGGCAGGATTTTCTGGGTTTCTATAGTTATAGGAAATAGTTCCACTTGTATTTTCCTTTTCGAGGTAAGGCTCCTCCGTCCTCCCATTTATAAGGGCAAGGCTGGTTGTCCCCCTCATGTTTGTATCTTTTATTCTTTTTAATAAAATCTTCCAGGGTGCCGCCCCTGTTTCTTAAAAAAAAAAAAAAAACGTGGCACGCTGTGGGCATGACACCGCATTAATGAGAAGTTTCTCATTTTACAGTGGTGCCCCTGGTCTTCTAAATAGGCTGCCGAAGTCCTTCCCCCTCCAGGCTTCTCAATTTAGTCTTCCGTTAGCTCATTTTGCCTTGAAATGCTTGACGGACTTTGACGGAATAATTTAAAGATCAACTTTAAAGCCCAAAATTGCCTCGAACTTTGTGTTGAACTCTGTGAATGCTCGTTAATATCTTGAAAACCTACATTGAAGCACAAATACTCAAATAATAATATTTTCTAGCATAACTAACTCAAAAGTAGCACAAAATAAAAGGAAATTAAAGGAAAATTTTGTGAAAATCTTGAGTTCATCACCCTTCTAAATACACACACTACTATTCCATGAGATCCAAAAAACCTCTAAATACACCCCAAAAATTTGTATATACCTTCTCTCGTAGTATACATCTCATAACACTTCATAACTTCTACAACTTCTTCCCAAAAATCTAAAATTTCCAACATCCATATTGTTAATAGAATCAAAACATGGAGCATAAAGAAATGAATGGGACAATGAATGTAAATATATTTTCCCATTTTAAGCTTAAAAATAGCATTTTCAAGTCTTTTTCGCACAAAACACGAACTGTTGGGTCGCTTAATTTTCAGCGTTGATGGACCGAACACACCAAAGATGTTCAGTAGCCCCTGACCGAACATCACTGTGATGTTCCTCCAATCAGTGTCGAACAAACACATTCAATTTTGTTCTAAACCCAAGAAATTCATATTTACATTGCAGAAAAAACGTCATTTAACACAGAATTTGCAAAAAAAAAAATGCTATTTAAACTTCTTCATTTTCTTCTTCTTATTCCAACACAGAGAAAGATGTGAACTTCAAGAAGGTTGCTTTCTTCTTCCTTTTTCTTCTTGTAGTGTGCGTATGAGGGGGAGGGAGAGTAAGGGTTGCATTTGAAATGGGGGTGCGGGTCTTCGCGTATGAAATATGGGGGTGAGGGAATAGGTTGGTATATTAAGAAAGAGGGAGTGGGTGAATGAATAGTGGGTGGGTGTATTAAGAAAGAAAGAGTGAATATTTTGAGAGAGATAAAATAGGAAATATAGGGGGTGTAATTAGTATTTAGTTTGGTGTGAAATGAGAGTAGTAGATGTATTAAGAAAATTAGTGTATTAAAAAGGATTGGGGTGTTAATAGCGCTACTCAAATAACAAACATGTTTTAGTTTATAAGATTTTTCAAAATATTGACAACTTGTTCACGTCTATTTGGATTCGTAACATTTTGAGCAGTGCAATTAACCCCAACCTCTCTAAATACACCCCCTTAATTTTAATTACAAAAATGTCATTCTATGCAAAGATTTTGATACCCTTCTCCTTCTTCTTCCCTTCTTCCCTGCCTCCGGCGGCTGGCGCTCCCTCAATTTTTTTCTTCTCTTTTTTTTCTTCTTTCCTTCTTCCCCTCCTCCTCAATTCTATCTTGTCCTCCCATTCTTCCCTGCCTATACTGCTCCCCTCCCCCTCTCTTCTCTCCACTCACCCTCCTCTTTGATGTTCGGTTAGGGCTAGTCGAACAACAACCATAGTCGAACAAGAAAATTCCAGCAAATTGTCGACAGGTTTGCGAAAGAAATGATAGAGAGAGGAGGGAAGGAAATGGAAGAAAAAAATAAGGGAAGGAAAGAGGGAGGAGAACGAAAAAAAAAAAGGAGGGAAGGAGGGAGGGAGGGGAAGACATACCTTTTTTTTTCTTTCCTTCTTCCTCATTCTTTCCTTCAGTTTCTTCTTTTGTTCCTTTTCTTCTTTGCCGTTCTTTTGTCATGGAGGGATGGTGTCGTTCTTTTGCTGTGGAGGGATGTGGGGCTAGGGTTGGTGTGAAAGAGAGTGAGAGAGTTGGGTGTATTGAGAAAAAAATATAATTTTTAGAAAGGGTAAATTGGAAAATATAGGGAGTGTGTATTAAGTAATTATGTTAGTTTGAAATAAAGATGGTAGGTGTATTAAGAAAAGAGGGTGTATAAATTAAGAAGAAGTGGGGGTGTTACTAGCGTTGGTCTAACATTTTAGACCATAAATCTTGTGCTTTTTGCTCTACATCATAAAGCAATATAGTTGCCCACATAAAGCTGGTTGGAATAATGATTTTAATACCATGAGGTCCCAGAACTAGGATTGTACAAAAAAAGTTAAAAATCGAACAGGACCGAAAGAATCGGACCAAATTGGTATAAACCGATTACTTCGAGTTTGGTTCTAGTCTTAAGTTTTAGAAAAACTGTTAATTGGTTTTAGTTTCGGATTTGAAAAATGTAAAACCAATTAGAAACGAACCGAACCAATAAGTATGTGTATATTTTATTTTACATATATACTAACTTCGCTTTTTAGTTTTTATTTTCTATCGCTAATGTGGTAAATTTTGTTGATTTGCTTGGCCCAATAATTTAGTATTTCTTGTAATCACTTTAAAAATCCAAGAAAACAAATTGTATCCACGTTACAAAGCTAAAAAGAAAAAGAAAAAAAAAGGTGGTAATGGTTAGGACCTGTAATACCCTGGTTCCTCCTATGTTTGACTTGTTTACCATATTGTATTATTATCATGTTAAGCATATTTGTTAGGCTTGATTGAACAATATGTAGACCTCATTTTAAATTGATTTCATGTGATTAGAATGCTTTAGTTTGTGATTTAATTATTGTAAACTATTCATACTTGGAATGCATTCATTCTTAGCCTTGTTACATGTGTTTTGAATTAGTTTCAAGTGTATTTTAAACTTGGTTGGAACTTGGAATCATGTTAGGATCCTTTGGGAAAACATAGGAAACATTTTAGAAAACATTTAGAGTCCTAGGTCGCTCCCCAGGGCGCAGCAACCAACAATTTCAGAAGAAATCAAAAAAAAAAAATTTGGCCAGGCTGAGCCTTAGCGTGCCCTAGCGTGCTAGCCATGTTCAGCATTTCGGGATTTTGTGATTTTTGACCTTTTGACTTAAAAACCTTGGTTGACTCAACTTAAAATGACCCAAGACTTCTTAACCAGCCTTGATGACCCTTTTAAGACCCAAGGAGACCCTCAAACACTCTCCATTCATTTCTCGTCCACCATTAAAGCTTGAGAGAGAGTGTGTAGTGTTTATTCTCTCAATCCAACCAACCAATCTTTCATCCAAGACCATGCATGTGTTGGGGCTGACTAGGGGAGCATCTTTGAAGGCTTTGATTATGGTTTTAATGGTTTGATTTCCAATTTCAAGTAAGTTACTAACCCCCCTTTGTATGCTCTAAAAATTGTTGCATGCTAGTTTACAAATACAAATGTTAGACTTGTTAGATATGATATTCTCATGCCTAATTGCTATGTTGGTATGTGAAAATTATATGTGTGATAGTTCCTTGGAATGAATTGGGTTGCATGTATTATTGTTGAAATATCAACCTTGGAATTGAGTGAAGAAGACAATTTTGAGACTTTAGATGGGTGTTTTTACATATGATAATTATGCCCGATTTTTATGAAATTATAGTGTTAAGACTCGTCGGGGTCAAATTAGGGATCAATAATATACTCCGAGTAACGCGTTCGAATCCTACGACATTTAGAACTCGTTTGGTCACATTTATGAGTCCCCGAGTAATTTCGGTAAATGTACACTTGTGATACTTAACCTTTAGAGACTTCGATTGTAATCATACTGTGGCGTCTAACTAATTTAGCAAGTCGTATATCCGAGCTTGAGTAGTTCGAGAAGTTCATTTAATAGAATTATCAACTCACGATAGTTGCTTACACGCGTGTACGTTAAGGCACGGAAATGTTAGAGATTTATACGACAGTCTCGATGTAATAAACGATTGTTTGGTAATCTTGGGTTAGACTACAAACTCATATGACTTAGGATAAGTGTACTTAATTAGTAGTCTTAAGGTATTTATGTTTGGGAATCAAATGTGTACCTCAACGTGTTGTTAGTTATAGACTAAATGTGTAGTCTAATTGTTCTTGAGATGTACTTGCAAACATGCATGTGCTTGTATGACTATGTGATTCAAGACAAGGTTTTAAGGTATTGATTGGTTTACTTCACAAAATGTGTTTGGTAATGTGTTAAGGTAGGATCATTGACCTCCTTGGTTACGATAAGGTTCACTACTTTTGAACCTTGTCGTTGTTTATATGTTACAAGTAAATATCTACTTGTGCATCATTTCGAAGTCTAGCTGGCATATTTTATTGAGTCGACAATGTGACGACACATAGCATTCGTGGTAAGTGATCGCTATGGATCGCCCCATTAGTTCCCTTCCTCCCCACTACTGGCCCTAGTGGAAAGTGGTCCCATTGTTATAAGCAATACGTGTAACTATGGCAACCAACAAGATCTTTCCTCACTAGGTAAACCGGTGAGAGTGACGACAGTATCTTTCCTCACTATGTAATCAAGTGAGAAGTAACGATGATATCTTTCCTTGCTAAGTAGAATAGCGAAAGTAACGACAGTGTATTCAGTATGTTCCGAGCACAAGATCCGGTTCGGGGACGACAGTTCGAAATGTTTAAAGTGACAAGCACGATCACGCAGACAGCAACCATATCCTTTTAAATGTGGTTTTTTACGTGCACTTATGTGATCATCACCGTGCTACGTGGTATATGTGATCTATGTGGCTATGATTATGTGGTACATGTGTACAGTGTTGGTATACTTATAAATGATGTCATGTTATAATTTTATGATTGAGCATTATGTCATGTCATGTAGTTGCATTTAGTAATTTACTGTGTCTTTATGACTCACCCCGTTTGTTGTTCATATGTTTTTCCTTAGATCCGAGCCAGCCAGGAAGTCACCGGTGAGGTTGGCGAGATCGTTGTTAGCTAGCAAGTTGTCTTTTTGGTTTAGTAGCTCGTGGAGCTATTTTATAGTCGTGGTTGGTTTTATTTTGGTAAGGACGAATGGTTATGTAAAGTTATGTAAACTTTACTTTAGGTAGTGTTATCATGTGTTGTAACTCATTATTCTTTTGGAGGCTGACATGTGTATGTTGTGCTTGTGTTCGTAGTTTCAGTGGTAGTTCAGTTTCTTTCCCAAGCATGTTTTAGCTCGTGGTTTATTATTATTCTCCGGCATGTTGTGGCCATGGAGGTTGTTGTTGCTTATTCTCCCGAGTTTTAGACTCGTGGTTGCCTTAGTGGGGTTCCGGTAGTAGTGTCACCGATGATTTGTTTTAATTTTATCAGGTTTGGCCATTAATGTTCTCTAGTAAGTACGGGTGGTAACGCCACGTGCTTTTCATTTATGTTAGTGTTTGTTCGTTTGGCGCATCGACTTTGGGGTTTCTTGTTGGAATCTGGGTCGGGGCGTCACAGTTGTTATCAAAGCAATAGTTTGCTATCGCCAGGATAGGTTCCTTGGCCTAGGTAGGTATGGTGTTATTATTGAGATCTTAACGTCGAGTGTCGTGTGTAGGTTTAAGATGGTGGAAACTAGGCACGGAGCGAGTACTAGTAGAACTGGTATGAGTGCTGGAGGGGGTGACGAGAGAGAAGAGAACGTTAACCATCCGCACAGTGTCCCTCCTAAACTGAATCTGAATGATCAGAATGAATTTCTCTGTAATATGTATCAAAGACTATTATAGATGGTAACCAAGATAGCACATTGAGGTAATGTAGGGATAGGACCTCAGCTGGAGGGTAGAGGACCGCAACCAGAGGCTAGAATACCACAGCTAGATATTGCAACACCACAGCCTAATATGGAAGTACCACAGCAGGGAATAAGACAGGGAAACTGTTGGTCCCCAAGAGTCTCAGAAATAGGCTAGAGGGGGGGTGAATAGCCTATTTACCAATTTAAAAAAAAACAATTTAAATTAAATGGGTTCACTTTCCAAATATAATCAAAGTAACCAACTATTATATTGGTTAGGGCAGCGGAATGGTTGGAAAGTGTATATCACAAAGTTGCCTGTAAGAATAAGCAAGATTGTATCAGCATGCTTTGTGAGTAGATACAAGTATCAGTTGACTGACTAATAGGAAGAGATTGGCTGACACTTAAGAAAATTGAAGCTTCTTAAGTATCAAGACAATCAGTGAGAAACACACACAAACTGAAAAAGAAATGACATAGAATATAAAGTGGTACAGTAAAAACTGCTACGTCCACTACCAAGGTGGTCAACCTTGGATTTCAAAACTGTGCACTATGTTTTCCATCATTTACAAGTATAAAGCCTACACTATTATCAAGTTTTCACAAATGAAAACTTGAGTGCAATAACTAACTTGATTATAATGGATGCTGTACAAAAATTATTTTGACCGGGTGTTTATAAGAGAAGAAGGATCTGTAAATAAGAACATATTTCTTCTCTTCGGTGGGTGCAATCAATGAGACTTTCAAATAATAAGAGTTTGGAAAGCCACTCATTGATTCCTTACAATAGTTGTATGTAGGTGTGATCAAACTCAGAACAAGAAATATAATAGAGTGTAAGCTCATTTGTTCTTGAGTAAGATTTGGTGTTGGTGCTCAACCTCTTCAATGGAATCTCTCTCTCTCTCTATATATATGTAATGTGTGTTTCGTCAGTCCTCTCCACTTGACTCTTGAAGTCTCCAAGGCTTTTATAATAAGTCTTCAAATTGTAGCCATTAGATTGAACCGTTGGATTGAGTCTTTGTGAATACAACTGGAGGCAATAATGCATTAAATGCATAGAGCCGTTCTGAGCATATACTTTGACTATGCGTGAAAAAGGCTCTAGAACCTATGCAAACAATAAATGAAAGTATTGGCTATAAAAGTAATGCCAAAAAATATAGGAAAAAGTGTATTTGCTTTATCATAAAGAAAGGAAGAAAGAGAAATCTCTCATAAAGTGACACGTGTAAAGTTAATTTTGAATTAAAGACTTGTGTCACTTTTTCACTTTCCTTCAAAGCAAGTGATCAACACTTTCTCTTAGTGAGTGACTTAAGAAACTAACCAAAGCTTTTTAGCCTTACAAAAGAAACATCAACACCTTTACCAACCTAATAAACTTTTCACCTATCAAAGCTATTGTAAAGTCCTAATAAAGTTTCCTTCTAGTGTGTAGCACGCAATCTACTAGCAAATAAGTTTATAAGAAATTTTCTAAGATTTAAGTAATGATTACAAGCAAATCTAAAATATTAAGGAACATTCACAAAATAGTTTTAAATAATTAATCGGGTGAATATTCCCAACAAAAACAATACCAATATTCTTGAAAAATTCTTGAAAATGAAACCCCAAAATTTCGATGGAGAACCTGACACTACTAAAGCAGAGTTATGGTTAGAGAGCATTGAGAAGATATTTGCAGCTCTGGGTTGTACCGTGGACGAAAAAGTTACCTTGGCAGTGTTTAAACTAGAAGGTGCAGCTGAACATTGGTGGCAAATATTGTGGGATAGCTGGGAACAGCAGAGGATACCTCGAGTTTGGGTGAATTTCTTAAGAGAATTCAACGCACAATTCATTCCAACAGTAGTTCGGGAAAAGAGATAGATGGATTTCATTGCTTTAGAACAGGGTAGTATGACTGTGGCTCAGTATTCAGTAAAGTTCACGGAACTGGCTCGCTATTGTACCTACTTGGTCCCTAATAAGGCTAGAAAGACTCAGAAGTTTGTAAAAGGATTGAAAACTGAGTATCGAAAACAATTACTCTCATTACAACTTACGGATTATCGAGGAGCTGTAGATCGTGCGTATGGGATAGAGGGAGATACAGAGGAACACCGAGATAAAGGAACCACGGGAACTGAAGGTAATAACAATCGTAAAGAGAGACAGGCAAAACCCCAAATAGATGGACAAGCAAGACAACGGTCTAGTGGACGGAGTGATACAACTACTTCTAGTCAGAGGCGACGAGGTGAGACGATGATGTGTAGCTTTTGTTTGAGGACTGGTCACACTGAAAAAGGGTCCGGAGTAAGGCGGAAGTGTTTTGCTTATGATGGAGATCATCTTAGGAAGGATTGTCCTAGGATGAGGTATAACCAGTCTAGGAGTGCTAGTCAGCAGTCTAGTAGCTCTAAGAGAGATAGTGATGGTAAGCCTAGGGCTTAGAGCCATGTGTTTGCGCTTGACCAGCGTGGGGTTCCTGAGTCTACACCTGAGAGAGGAGGTATTCTTTCTATATTATTATGAGTACGCGTACTAAGGTAGCTCATGTTCATGCATTCATATGTTGCATAGTGTTGTTAGGAACTGGTGTAATATGTTTCCCAAGTTTTATCTTGTGTTTGAGGGAGATACCCCGATAAGAGATTGAATTGTTGTTATTGGTGTGATAAGCTTGCGTTAGGCTAGTAAGTAATCACATGTTGCATGGTGGTTGTGTCATTTTGTCCATACATGACTTCAATGTGTAAGAAGTTATAATATACTAATCAGTAATTATACGTTGTATGTCAACTTTATGGTTATGCCTATACATGATATTTATGAGATACATAATATAGATTGTTAATTTGTGCTTGCCATTCGTTAGTTATGTACCATCATTAGGTGGCTACTTTTCCTATGTCAAATATACTTGGGTTATGTTGATATAACTGTTATTTACATATATATTATTTCTGTTCAGAAAGCTAGTATAATGTTACCACATGATCGTTTTGAGTATTTGGGTTCATGTTATGGATGTAAGTAAAACTACACCAGAGTTAGAGGATTTCTCTACTTTATATGAGTGGCTAGAGATATCCGCTACTGATTACTCTATACCACCTGAGCGGGGATTTGAGCATGTATTGAGTTGACACCAGGGAATCAAAGGACCTAGAGGATTGCTATGAATTGGATTAGCAATTGACGGATTTCTTAAACCATGTGTGTAAGCCATGCTTGGAGTGTTTTGTGAAGGTGTCATTGATGATTTCCATATTCACTTTCAGTATTAATACAAACGTGAATCGTAATAGAAGAATTGGGTTGTGACCTTAATCAGAATGGAAAGCAGTAGCTTCTACATCGAGGAATTGATATGGCATACGTAGAATTAATCTATTCACTGACTTAGAGTTCATTGTGTTAGTGTTGACGTTACCTGAGTCGAAATACTACTATTATGAAGTTAAGTTCGTGTTATCTACGGATTCAAATATTCAAAGTTTCTATTCTCACAATATGAACAGAATATGAGACATTGTCGATGAGTAGAGTGACATAAAGATTTTTAACTATGTACTTTCTACTGTTCAATGGAGTTTAACATGGTGATTGAGGTATTGGAGATTGAAGACTTACCAATTATAACGAGTTATCCCGTATATTTTGAGATTGTGATACATTACGCACCATGATGGATTGATTAACCAAGTGATCATGTACTACCAATGGCGAGGATATGCACGTCAAATGGATTATCATCCTTACAGATATGAGATATCGGGGGACTACATTGAACACCGTGAATAATGTGCTCAAAGAGGAATCCAAGAATTATCTCGAGTATACATCTTATCCTTAGATCTTCTTTCAGTTTGGGAGAGTGATTATGACTTCCGGGGAATGCTTAAACATGTGTGACGGATTCCAGAGGACAGTTACTTGCTACAACAATTGTTAACAAAATATTGAAAAGATATTGATTGAGACTAATACAGGAAGATAGAATGACTTATCTCTACATGGTAATGAAGTCGAGGAAGCCAAACTTTGAGACCTTGCAATGATTCAATAGTCGGTTGAGAGAAGTGTGAAGTCTACTTGGGAATGATTATTAAACAACTTGAAATCGGTAGAAAACAATTACATTGTTGTGATGGATATTCTTGAGAAAATTGTCTTATTAAGGTAAAACCAAACAACTTTTTGACCCTTTGCTGCTCAAGCTTCAGGGCAAAGTGAGTTTTTGGCTGGGAAACTTTCTAAATAGTGTTGGTCGCATCACTCTTATTAATTCGATTCTTCATTCCATCACTGCCTACCAATTGGTTTCTTTAGACCCTCCTCTTGCTGTCATAAAATTGCTGGAGAAGATATTCTCCAATTTCTTTTGGGGTCAAATTGATGGTAAGGCGAAGGCTCACTGGATTTCTTGGCAAAAATGTTGTCTTCTTATCTCGGAGGGAGGTATTGGTATTTCTTCTGTTATGGACATGATTCAGGCCTATTCTATCAAACTTTGGTGGAGATTCTGCACTCATAAGAATATTTGGTCTTCTTTCATGCATATTAAGTACTGTCGTAATTCCCATCCAACTCAAGTTCAGTCGCAGGGTTCTCATATCTGGAGGAGGTTGCTAAAGGCCAGGACTCTCGCCGAGCCTCATATTTTTGGGTTATTGGTAGAGAAACTGTCGATTTGGCATGATCGATGGTGGGTGATTTCTTCCGCCCGAGGGCTGCAACTTGCATTTGGTGAAAGATCTATTTACGATTCTATTTTGGAGCGCACTCCATGTTTAACTCTCACATTCGCCGCCTATTGTTACGCAAACATCCACCTTTCTAAAGAAGAAGACGCCGTGTTGGGATCTAAATTCCAATGGTTTTTTCACTCTTCTCTCGGCCAGGACCCTGCTTTGGGTTGCTCCCCCTGTTTCCTTATCGTCAAAATTCATATGGCACAAGCATCTTCCTCTCCATATTAGTATCTTCATGTGGAGGTTGTTTCGTAAGAAATTGCCTATAGATGAAGGCTTGTTGTGCAAAGGATTTGTCATTGCTTCCAGGTGCTCTTACTACCACAATAATATCGAGAATTTTGACCATGTGTTCCTGTCTTGTTCTCACGCTCACGCAGTTTGGTCTTTCTTCCATAATTCCTACGGCATTCGTCCGCGTGGCTACTCTATCCAGCAGATTTGTATGAATTGGTGGTCTAGTAAAGAAGGTCTCACCAGAATTCTCCTTCCATCCTTGATCCTATGGAATCTTTGGAAGATCCGTAATAAGGCCGTCTTTGATAACATTGTGAGCTCCACTTCTGTTGCTATTTCTATGATTCAGGGAGATCTTCATAGCATTCTTTTGGCTGCTAATTATCATTTAATGGATTCTTCTCCCATTCTCCTTTTTGGAATTCCAAAACAGGTCAAGATATCTCTACACGGATTCCTCCCTCGGCAGGTTTGCTTAAGCTTAATTTGGATGGTGCTTGTAAAGGAAACCCTGGAATAAGTGAGGGTGGTGGTATTATTCGTTCATGCTCAGGAGCCTTAATTTATGCCTACGCTTCCAATTTCGGAGAAAACACCAATATTGTGGCTGAAGCTAGGGCTCTTTTCAATGGTATCAAATGGTTAGCGACTAACGGCTTTAATGGAGCTATTGTGGAGATGGATTCTAAAGTTATCTTTGATTGCCTAACCAAAGCCTATCCTCCTCCTTGGCGTTGTTTGTACTATGTTCGTGCTATTCTCTCCATGCACCAAGATTGTCACTTTTCTTTCTCTCACTGCTTTCGCGAGGCTAACTTTGTTGCGGATGGTTTGGCTAATTTGACTTGCTCCTCTCCTTTGGATGTTGTTTTCTATTCTGCGTATGATCTTCCTCAGTCCATTCGTGGGAATCTTCTTTTGGATGCTACGGGGATGCCTCGTATTCGGATCTCTTAATCTGTTTAGCTTAGTTTTAGCTATTGTAATTTGTCTTTTTCGAGGTTTTGGCTCCTCCGTCCTCCCATTTATAAGGGCAAGGCTAGTTGTCCCCCTCAAGTTTGTACTTTCTTTTTTATCTAATAAAACTTAGCAGGGTGCCGTCCCTGTTTCTTTAAAAAAAAAAAAAGGTATATCCACAGAATTGTTTGATAAGATTCTTGTAAAAGACTTGATGCAACCGAGAATGTAATTTGGGAAACAGAAAATGATTATAAGGGAAATATCCTTAGTTCGTCGATGGTTCCGGATTGAATTTAGGGACTAAATTCTTTTTAGGAGGAGATGATGTAATACCCTGGTTCCTCTTATGTTTGACTTGTTTACCATATTGTATTGTTATCATGTTGAGCATATTTGTTAGGCTTGATTGAACAATATGTTGACATCATTATACATTGATTTCATGTGATTAGAATGCTTTGGTTTGTGATTTAATTCTTGTAAATCATTCATACTTGGAATGCATTTCATTCTTAGCCTTGTTACATGTGTTTTAAATTAGTTTCAAGTGTATTTTAAACTTGGTTGGAGCTTGGAATCATGTTAGGATCCTTTGGGAACACTTAAGAAACATTTTAAAACACTTTTGGAGTCCCAGGTCGTGCCCCAGTGCACAGCAACCAGCAGTTTCAGAAGAAATCAGACAAAAAATCTGGCTAGGCCGCGCCCCTGCGCACCCTAGCGCGCCAACCCTATTCAGCATTATGGGATTTTGTGATTTTTGACCTTTTGACTTAAAAACCTTGGTTGACTCAACTTAGAACGACCCAAGACTTTTTGACCAACCTTGTTGACCCTTTTAAGACCCTAGAGAGACCCTCAAACACTCTCCATTCATTTCTCATCCACCATTAAAGCTTGAGAGAGTGTGTATGGAGAAAAGGTGAGATTGGTGTGTAGTTTTTATTCTCTCAATCCAACCAACCAATCTTTGATCCAAGACCATGCATGTGTTGGGGCTGACTAGGGGAGCATCTTTGAAGGCTTTGATTATGGTTTTAATGGTTTGATTTCCCATTTCAAGTAAGTTACTAACCCCCCTTTGTATGCTCTAAGAAATGTTGCATGCTAGTTTACAAATACACATGTTAGACTTGTTAGATATGATATTTTCATGCCTAATTGCTATGTTGGTATGTGAAAATTATATGTGTGATAGTTGCTTGGTATGAATTGGGTTGCATGTATTATTGTTGAAGTAGCAACCTTGGAATTGAGTTAAGAAGACAATTCTGAGACTTTAGATGGGTGTTTTTACATATAATAATTATGCCCGATATTTATGAAATTGTAGTGTTAAGACTCGTCAGAGTCAAATTAGGGATTAATAATATACTCTGAGTAACGCATTCGAATCCTACAATGTTTAGAACTCGTTTGGTCACGTTTATGAGGTCCCTAGTGATTTCGGTAAATGTACACTTGTGATACTTAACCTTTAGAGACTTCGATTGTAATCATAGTGTGGGCGTCTAACTAATTTAGCAAGCCATATGTCCGAGCTTGTGTAGTTCGGAATGTTCATTTAATAGAATTATCAACTCACAATAGTTGCTTACGCACGTGTACGTTAAGGCACGAAAATGTTAAAGACTTGTACGACAGTCTCGATGTAATAAACAATTGTTTGGTAATCTTGGGTTGGACTACAAACCCATATGACTTAGGATTAGTGTACTTGAGGGCACTTGTGATTATAATAATGGTCTTGATACGCTTTAAACATCATTCTGAGTGTAGTACTTCGTACTCGATGTTCATAAACTAAATAAGTACTCTTGGTGTGTTTGTGATTGAGAACTAAGTGAGTAGTCTCAACATGGGATTATGAATAGATTAAATTAGTAGTCTTAAGGTATTTATGTTTGGGAATCAAATGTGTACCTCAACGTGTTGTTGTTTATAGACTAAATGTGTAGTCTAATTGTTCTTGAGAAGTACTTGCAAACATGTGCTTGTATGAATATGTGATTTTGAGGTGTTGATTGGTTTACTTCACAAAATGTGTTTGGTAATGTGTTAAGGTAAGATCATTGACCTCCTTGGTTGGGATAAGGTTCACTACTTTTGAACCCTGTCGTTGTTGATATGTTACGAGTAAATATCAAGTTGTGCATCGTTTCGAAGTCCAGTTGGCATATTTGATTGAGTCAACAATGTGACAACACATAGACTTCGTGGTAAGTGATCGCTATGGGTTGCCCCATTGGTATCCTTCCTCCCCACTACTGGCTCTAGTAGGAAATGGTCCCATTGGTATAAGCAATACACGTAACTATGGCAACCAACAGCATCTTTCCTCACTAGGTAAACCGGTGAGAGTGGTGACAGTATCTTTCCTCACTATGTAATCAAGTGAGAAGTAACGATGGTATCTTTCCTTGCTAAGTAGAATAGCGAGAGTAACAATAGTGTGTTCAGTATGTTCCAAACACGAGATCCGGTTCGGCAACGACAGTTCGAAATGTGTAAAGTGACAGCAGCACAGTCAGACAGATAGCAACCATATCCTTTTAAATGTGGTTATTTACGTGCACTTATGTGATCATCACCGTGCTACGTGGTATATATGATTTTTGTGCCTATGATTATGTGGTACATGTGTACAGTGTTGGTATACTTATAAATGATGTCATGTTTCAGTTTTATGATTGAACATTATGCCATGTCATATAGTTGCATTTAGTAACTTATTATGTCTTTATGACTCACCCCGTTTCTTATTCATATGTTTTTCCTTAGATCCGAGCCATCCAGGAAGTCACCGGTGAGGTCGGGGAGATCGTTGTTAGCGAGTAGGTTGTCTGTTTGGTTTAGTAGCTCGTGGAGCTTGTTTATAGTCGTGGTTGATTTTATTTTGGTAAGGATGAATGGTTTTGTAAAGTTATGTAAACTTTACTTTGAGTAGTGTTATCGTGTGTTGTAACTCATTAGTCTTTTGGAGGCCGACATGTGTATGTTGTGCTCGTGTTCGTAATTTCAGTAGTAGTTCAGTTTCTTTCCCGAGCATGTTTTAGCTCGTGGTTTATTATTGTTCTCCGGCATGTTGTGGTCGTGGAGGTTGTTGTTTATTCTCCCGAGTTTTAGATTTCTGGTTGCCTTAGTTGGGTTCCGGTAGTAGTGTCGCCGATGATTTGTTTTAATTTTATCAGGTTTGGCCATTAATGTTCTCTAGTAAGTATGGGTGCTTACGCCACGTGCTTTTCGTTTATGTTAGTGTTTGTTCGTTTGGCGCACCGACCTTAGGGTTTCGTATTGGAATCCGGGTCAGGGCGTCATAGGACCAATGTAAAGGTGTAACTGGAAAAATAAAATCAGGACCAACGTTTTGATTCTCATTAAATTTGGTTTGATCCCCTTTTTAAATTGAGTGGCGCTATTAGCACCACCTTTTCCTATTAATACACCACTTCTCTTAATACACCCCCTCCACTAATTCTACACCAACCTAATTTCTAAATACACCACCCAACATTTCCCATTTTACCCCTCTTAATTAATTATTATTTCTTTCCCAATATCATCACATCCACCCCCATTTCTCAATACACCAACCTTAATTCAAACGTTTCCCGCAACAATTTGCACACCTCCGTTCTGCAAACTCAAACTCAACAATTTGCACACCTCCGTTCTGCAAACTTCCCAAAAGCAACCTAGCAATATTGGAGAAGGAAGAAGAAGAAAAGGAAGAAGAAAAAGAGCAACTCTAATTTCGAGATGAAGAAGGCCCTAAGTATGAAATGTATTATATTTTTATGTTTAAATAGCGATTTCGTTTCAATTTTTGTGTTAAATTTCATTTTAGTTGCAATGTACATGGGATATATTGGGTTTCTTCTCATTTTCGGTTCGGGACTAGTTTGAGGAACACCACAGTGGTGTTCGGCAAGGGCTTACCAAACATCTCTGTGATGTTCTGCAACCCCAACTGTTCTGCAGGTGCTTCCCAAACACCATTGTGGTGTTCTGCAGACTGCAGGTGCTTCCCGAACACCACTGATATGTTCTGCACGTACTTCCCGAACACCACTGTGGTGTTCTGCAAACCATTGCCGAACAAATTTCGACCCGGACATACATAAATGCATGAAAAAAAATCAAAATGAAGTAAAAAATTTGTAATATAATGAAGTTAACGTAGGAAAGAATTGAAGTGAGTAGAGGAGAGGAATGAAGTGAGGAGATTGTCCCTTGGCAATGACGTATAATTCCTGAAGGAGGGTGCATTAATAAATTGTTAGGTGGTGTATTTAGAGGTTTAGGAGATGTCTTAATATAAGGGTGGGTGTATTTAGTAGGAAAAAGGTATTTATGTCTAATAATATAATAACATTTTTGTAATTTAATTTGAGATGTGTATTAATAGGAAAAGGTGGTGCTAATAGCACCACTCTTTTAAATTTTCAAGAATCAATAGATTGATGACCCTTGTCCTAGAATCTAGTTCTCTATATTTAGGTTGAACAGCCGTACCCAAAACAAAACTCATTCTATTTTCAATGAATATTTAAAGATATTACAAGAAATATACTATTTTATGGGCCTAGATTCATCATATTGGGGCATAAGGTGGTTAGATTTTGGAAAAATTTTGAATCGGTCTTTTTAGTGAATTTTTAACCGCTTTAGTTCCGTATAATTGTTTCAAACCAAAAAATAACATTTTTATTGCGAAATATTATCTATACCATTAAAAAATACGAAACAGCACGGTACACAAATTGCCCCCTCCCTCTAAATTTGCTGCTTCTACTTCTACTACAACTACTTGCTTTTTCTACCCTCCTCCCACGATTCCATCACACCCATCACATAAACCAGCAACTTAATTAGCCCTCTTTCTAATTCCCATTTCCAGCAACTCCATCACCATCATCATCATGTCTTCCAAATCCAAGTTCTCTCTCTCCCCCCCCCCCACCCCCCGGATCTGTTTTCTCTTTGCCCCTGATAGACAGTTTTTGATTTCATTTCCCAACCCTCTCTCACACACGTCTCAGGAGAGCAAAAATGTCTTCATACTCTCTCCCCCCTGGATCTGGCTTTCCCTTTGCTTTCCAATTTCTACATTTCTCTATACGCTATATCCATCCTCCTCCACTTTTTTCTCCAGTCTCGTTTTTCCTTTGCTTTCCAATTTCTACATTTCTCTACGCTATATCCATCCTCCTTCACTTTTTTCTTATATCCATCCTCCTTCACTTTTTTCTCCTCCTTCACTTCAATTTCTACATGAGCATTGCTATTAACACCACCATTTCCTCTTAATACACCCATTTTCTTAATACACCCACCCCACTAATTTTACACCAACAAAATTTCTAAATACACCACCCAACGTTTCCTATTTTACCCCTCTCGCTTAACTCATTATTTCTTTCCCAATACACCCACCAAATATCATCACACCCCACCTTATTTCTCAATACACCACCCATTTCAAACCCAATTTCAATTTCAAACACCTTACCCTCCTACACCGTTGTTAACATCAAATTTCAAACACAACACCAACAACACCGTTGTATTTCAAACTCTTGCAACCCAGCTTTGTGCAAGGAAGAAGGAAGCCAGGAAGAAAGAAGAAGAAGAAGAAGAAGAAGCTTCACCTTGATTTCACGAAGTAGAAGAAGACCAAATTCAAACAATGAAGAAAGCCCTAGGTATGAAATTCTTCTACTTTTTAAGTTCAAATGGTTTCAATTTGTATGCTGGGTTTTAATTTGTGTTATAAGTCATAACTGATCGAAGGGAATTCGGGCCTGGTTCTTCGAACAAAAATGTGGTGTTCGGGACTGGTTGTAGGAACACTGCAGTGGTGTTTGGGGGGTACCTCCCGAACACCACAGCAGTGTTCCTATAGCCAGTCCGAACACCACAGTGGTGTTCCATAAGTTTGCCCGAACATCCTAGAGGTGTTCCACATCTAAGCCCGAACACCTGCCCTGTGTTCCTTCAGTTGTCCCGAACACTGCAGCAGTGTTCTACTACATAGCCCGAACACCACTACAGTGTTCTAGACTCTTGCCCGAACACCACTGATTTGTTCTATTGGTGTTTCCCGAACAGTGTGTGGTATTCCTTCATACCTTCCCAATTTCCTCTACAAGTTATGTTCTTCAATCTCTGCTGATATATTGTGATTATTGCAGGTAAATTAGCAAATGTCTACGAAAGAAGAAGACCCACTGCTTCAAACGAAGAGAAAGAGGTCGGCGTGAACAACCGCCCGAGGATCCCCCACGCGTCTCACCGGAACAACAACACTCTCCTATACACATGACTGACTATAGTTTTGAAAGAGATGTTGGTTTTGGAGAGAATAGAGAGGAAGATGTTGGAGATATAGGAGAAGAAAATGTTAGGGAGGAAAGAGAAGACGTGACATATACTCTATTTCCCGGTGGTCCTGTTAATCCATCTCTACTGACTACGTATGAGTCGCACGTAGCACGGTTGATATGGCAGGGGGAAGAGAGAGAGCTTCTCAAGTGCAATAACCATACTGAGAAATTAGTTCAGTGGAGTTGTCGCAGAGATGTATGTCACCCTTTGTGGTTGGACGTTGTCAAAGCGTCCACGTTGTTTCGATTAAGGCGAACCTCTTACTTTGAAGTTGACAAAGTATTGGTCAGTGCATTTGTGGAACGCTGGCACCCTGAGACCAATAGCTTCCATCTACCCTTTGGCGAAATGACAATCACATTGGATGATGTATTTTGCCTTACTGGTCTTCCGATCACAGGGACTCCAGTTTTATCAAGACGGAGTATTACACCAACATCTACTTTTGATGTTGAGCAGTGGTTGGGAGTTTTTTACGCTGAAGCCATAGAAGGAATGCGCAGTGCGAGGGGATCTTATGTTAGGCTAGAGTGGCTTAGGGAGAGGTTTAGTGAAGATGCTATGTCAGATGATCCAGAAAGGCGTGCATTCTCAGCTAGGGCGTATTTATTGTACACCTTAGGTTGTACAATTTTTACTGATAAGAGTGGCAATTGGGTAAATACTTCTTACTTGGAGTTCTTGGTTGAGCTTGATAGTGTGCATACATATGCATGGGGAGCTGCCACTCTTGCTTATCTGTATAGACAGCTAGGGCTAGCGTCTAGGATTACAACCAAACAGATGGCTGGATATTCCACGTTGTTGGAGGTAAGAAGTTCATATTTTTACTTATTTTCAATATGTTGAAATAAATATTTATTAGATTATGAACTGATTATTGTGTCTTCTTATTGCATTTCACGTAGGCATGGATATACGAACAATTCCCAATGTTTAGGCCTCCACATAACGTGCAGTACAGTGAGGAAAATCCTCTTGCAAAGAGGTGGCTACCAAAGGGTGGACAAGGAACTTCTATAGAAAGATTAATGTCAGTGCGTGAGGTTCTTGACTCCATGAAACCCAGTGAAGTGAGTATTAATGTGTTTTTATATACGTGAAAATCTCGTGTCAAATATACATGTTGTAATTTTTTTGTTTTTTAAATTGTTACAGGTTATTTGGAAGCCATATACCGAGACGGTGAGACAACATTTTCCGTTCCACCTGATCTCGTATTACCATGGATGCATCTCAGCAAACACTATTGTGGAGGCATATCATCCTGATCGAGTACTGAGACAGTTTGGATATGTACAGACAATTCCATACGTCCCTATTGCTCCCAGTGTCCCCAGAAAAGAAACCCAACAGACTGCGGCAATATGGGGGGTACTTGTCAAGTACTTTGTACAATGGGATAGTCATGTGTTATCTGACGAGAGACTTGGTCGACCTGCCCGACCAGCAGGACAGTGTGACCCTTCATATCTTGAATGGTATTACACACATTCACATCCCATAGTTCAAGACCCCGACCGTCGGTCCTCCTACGTCAGCAACGCAGCTGATACTACTCCGCTAGATGCTTGGGACATTGTCAGATCTGCACGGGGTTTAATGCAATCGATGGTGCAACGATTGAGAGCTGGAGACCGATCTATCTCCAGGGAAGAGTTTGAGTCAGTGATCCTACGAGCATATGATGCATTAGGAGGTCCAGATGATGAGGGACCACATCAGGCAGGACCTTCGCAACCTGCGTCTAGTCGTAGGAGGAGAAGTGTTAGTTGAAGTTGACTATTGTATTATGTATTTCAATTTGGATATTGTTGTATTTAAAGACGATGTTATGTATTTAAGTGTAAGATGTTATGCATTTTGATGTTACTATTATTTCTTTTGATGTTATGCATTTTGTATTAAAGATTGATTTACTTATAAGTTAAATGACATAAAAGCAAAATATTGATTTACAACACAAATTGATTCACATAATAAGCAAAGGATATGCGTCTACAACACAAGTTGATTTATAAAAGTAATGAACATATTGATTTACAACTGAAGCTAATCTAAAGAGATAGTCGCGGCGCTTCGACCGAGTTATTGGTTCCCACTGTCACTATACAAATTAAGTCGGTCGCCAATCCAATTTTTCGGCCAGTGCACATTGAAGTCGATATGTATTCCATTTATCTGCGACGGGTGGTAATGGACTCCCCTCGCGCAAGAACACCTACAAAATATACTACATATCAATATCATGGATATATATAACATAAATAACTTCAGATAATATCCTTGATATGGTGTGTACCTGAATATAATGATCATTATTCACAAATCCAATACATATCATCTGTGGATCACTTGGGATTGGGGTTCTTAAGAGCAAATACGTCATCGTAATTTGTAAATCCAAAGACACGAGCGCAACATTGAAAGTCGATGCGACCAAATGACCCATTTCGGCAAACAAAACCGGTGTTCCTTAGGTGCGGCTCCTTGTAGTAGTCTAGAATCGCAACACTTCTTCAACGCGACCATGTTCAATGAACACATTGTTGTATAACTCTTGGTTGGTAGTCAACTCGTGATGAAGTGCTCCTCTAATCCTACCCCACGATTCCTCTGTGAAGCCAAGTTGGTGCCTACGGCACGGAATCCACAATGACCATCACTTTTAACATTTTTATCTCTACAATCCAATTGTGCAAATGGGATGGTAGTTGTTGGATAAAACCACTCGTAGTCGCGATTCGAGTCCTTTGCGGACAACCTATTGAAAAAGATGTATCAATTCTTTGTTTCGTTAGCGTATAACCAGGTTTTTCTATCTTAAAAAGGATTAAAAAAAATACTGTTTCTTCTTTGGCTTAGGTGTCGGTGTCGAACCGAGGGTAAGAGGTTGTTTAATGGATGGACCAACCTCGTAGGCAATCTCTTCGCATGGTGAACAGCTATCTTCTATGGATGGACATACTCAAACTTACTCGGATCACGTTTGGTTGACTTGTCTTTTTAGCCTTTACGAGACTTAGGACGACCACGAGTCAACACTACGTTTTTCGACGGGATGAGTAAGTGATGTCGTTGGAGGTTGATTTATTTCGGTCAATCTCTTTAAGATTAACAACCTCTCTGGCCCAGGTGCTTGTTCCCACTTGGACGATAGCTCAACAATTTCTTGTTTAAATCGACTGCCCATTTCTTCGACTATGCCAGGATCTTCTACCTTTGGAGGTATGATATCTAATTTTCTCCAAAAGGCGTCAACCTTATCAAGTGGAATTGGCATGTCCGATCTCTTATATTCGTCAATCTCATGACCACAAGGCAGCTCGCATCTCTTTCTCAGTATACACCCACACAGAGGGTCTACACCATGTTCACCAATAGCGCTCAATTCATCATAGATCAAGTTCAATCCATGCATCGAAACCATCCCTCAGACTCTCTAAATACAATTGATTTGTATTTATCTTTGGACAACATTTTTGCTCTTCTCAAATGACTGTTTGATTGCTGTGTGTGAAGTCTCAATGAGGGTGTGAATGCCGCCAACACGTCTCAAAGTTACCCTGGCTCGAGCCAAGTGTCTTTTCAACAATGCATGTTGACTCTCCACCCTGAAATACAAGTTACAACCTTATTAAGTATATATCTAACAAAATATATAAAACAATAAAATATACACCGATATTAAAATGATAGATACCTATTTGTTGTGGTATTGTCGAAATGCATGACTGTATCCGTCCACAAAGACACAAATCTTTCCTTGTATGGCATCAACCATTGCTCCATGACATATTTAACGGCTAGTGGATAATCTTTGAAGTCCGACTGGAGTCTTTGTAGCAAGGCATCATAATTTGCCGCGATATCTGCGAGAACCAACGTATTCCAATGCATAGAAAAACAATCCCATTTATCCTTCACACGGAATAATTTCTTGCAATTTGCCAAAATATTCTTGTTAATGTGCCACCGACAAAGGAAATGTCTCGAGTCGGGAAATGTTTTCTGAATTGCATTCATTAGACCAAGTTCTCGTCCGTAACAATCACGTGGGGTAGAGAGAATTGGTCCATCAATCCTTTTAAGACGTCGGCGCCCACGTATAGTTCTCTTCCCGCTCGAACTCCAAATACGGCGGCAATATGAAATGTCATTTGCGTCGAGGTGACACCAACAATTTCCAACAAAGGTAACTTATACCTGTTTGTCTTGTATGTACAATCCATAAAGAGGACTCTCGGAAAACATCGCAATAAATCAACGCTCGTTGGGTGAGCGAAGAAAATATTCTTGACAACGTCGGTCTTCTCACAGCGAATGTGATGATATAAATATTCATGCTCATTCAACTTGAACATAAGCTGCTGCATTTGAGATCGACCCTGACGCTCTACAACTCTATTTTGCAACCGAGCATTGTAGATAGTCCTTATTGTGGACTTATTATCTACAAAATTTTCTTTTAACCCAAACAAAATATCCTTGGGTTTACTATTTGTGTGAGACAAATTAATGACAAAGTCTTTCTCCTTGGGTGATAATCGACCAACATATGAGTGGCCCTCCAAATAGTGCGGTTGGATAATTGTGGACACCACATTGAACATCCAATGCCCAAGGTCCATCACCGATATTTGTCTACCCTCAACCGAAATGGACAACCACACTTCTTCGTTCCAGTTTCTCTTTTCCTCTTTGATTTGCTGACAACGTCCTTTTCCATAGTAGCTTCTTCGTTATTTACTTCAGACAACTTTCCAGGCTTCTTGAATTCACGGTAATTCCCACTACGTTCACATGCCAGAACTAACCGAGCTCTTTTCTTACACGACCCACTATCGGATCTGATAATTACAATCACCATTCTATGTTCCTTTCCCGTAACACGCACCCAATCAAACAATGCATCACGAGATATAAACATTTCATACGTCGTGAACACATTTGTGTAATCCATAACGATATCTTGAACGGGTTCAATCTCCTTAATAACCGGTGCAACACTACCCTCGGTAGACAACGTGTTTGAATCCTGTTTACAACAAAAGAAAATTTTCAACAAAACATATCCTGAAAAGTTACTATTCGGTAAGGGGTTATGGAACACCATAGTGGTGTTCGGGACAGATGATGGAACAACTAGGTGGAGTTCGGGACAAACTATAGAACACCATAGAGGTGTTCAGGAACCACCTAACGAACATCACTGTGGTGTTCGGGTACCACCTCAGGAACATCACAGTGGTGTTCGGGTAACATGATGGAACATATCAAGTATGTTCGGTAGGTGGTCACCGAACACCACTGTGGTGTTCCATAGACCAGTCCCGAACAAAAACGACGTCCCAGTATGTCCGAAATTTCATAAAAAATGGATTGAAAACTTGAAAACGGTAAAGAATACTTACATCAATGGTCTGCTTTACTTCTTTAGTATACATGTCTGATTTTTGTTGCAATGTGGTTGCTTTACGTCGTTCGTGGATAATGGGAGTTTGATATGAGATGGTAAGTTGAAGATGTATTTGAGTTTGGAAGTATGGATGTTGTGAGTTTGGCTTTGGATGCTGAGAGTTTGCCTAAGTTTTTGAGAGAGTTTGGCTGGGTTGAGAGCTGGGTTTGAAGTTTGAAAAATGTTCACAGCGATAATACGTTATAGCCACTTGTTATGGAGGAGGGTGTATTGATGAATTGGTTGGTGGTGTATTTAGAAGTTTAGGTGGTGGTGTTTTGGTGGTGTATTTAGAGGTTTGGATGGTGTTTTAATATTTAGGGTGGTGTATTTAGTAAAAGAAGGGTATTTATGTCTAATAATATAATGGCATTTTTGTAATTTAATTGGGAGGTGTATTAATAGGATTGGGTGGTGTTAATAGCAATGCTCTTTCTACATTTCTCTACGCTACATTTCTCTACGCTAAGATCAAGTGTAGTATCTGTTCTTTTCAGTTTAATATCTGATATGTTGGCTATTAGCTCACATGATATTAATCTTATTTTTTGAGGGGGAAGGCCCATCACAATAGCTTGCTATTGGGGTCTTCATGAGTCGCCCATGCCTTACACTACAAAGCGAGGGCCTGGCTCACCCCACCAAAAAAGTTAAAAAAAAAAAAAGTAGACACCATGTGCAAAATACTTGCATATACAGTTAATTGGAATTCACACCATCATTGGGACTTGTGTGTCTCAATCAGTTCGAACAACCCCAAAGTGATAAACTTACCTTTTACCTCTTTTTCATTCTTTTTTTTACCTAGCATACAGTTCCAGAAAATTACAAGTACAAAGGCGAGCTGATACCCATCAGCTGCAGTGTAGTAAATTACAGATGCTAACTAAAGAGCTACCCAGTTAATCTTCATTGTTCGCTCGGCATCCCTTATGAATGATCAAACTGCTCTCTTGTCAAGAAAACTGAATTTGACTGCTGGTACGGTGGGCTTAAGCTCGACTCCAGTATCTGGTGCGGAAGCACCACCCCTGGTTTAGTGTATGATGCATCAATCCTCACTCGCCGCTTCTTCACTGACCTCTCACCTTTTGGACTCCCAGCTGGGGAACTCAAGTGGCAACCAGAATCTGGTGTTAGTGGCTCGTGGCGAGATGAAAATGATTCTTCCAAAGAAAGGCTCTTGTCTGTTGCATATTCCTTCTCAGGCTTATCCAGGAGAGGCGACTCAGAAGTTGGAGCTGGGGTTGCTGGGTCTGTCTTCTTGTCATCAACTGAACTGGGCACTTCTGAAAGCACTCCATTAAGGCGTTGTTGCTCTTCAATTATCTTTTTCAAGTACTTGCCTTGGGCTTCTATCCTCAGTTGAAGCTGTCTTTGCACCTATAATATTTTCATAGAAGGAGCTCCAGGTTAAACTTCGGCACATACACCAAGGGCCTACAATAGTCAAGGTATTTCATTTATTAATAGAATTAAATAAGTTCCATCCCTCGTAAACTTTCATGAAATTCAATTACTCAATGTTTTAAAAAGTCCAACAAAGCTACTATCTACAAATAAAAGGGGGAGAAGGGCGCAAATCTTTCTTTTATTCATCCTTTTGGCCTTGGGACTTGATTTTCAAGATGCCTTGGAGGTGAAAAGGTAGACGCACGAAACTTAAAATGATTGGGTTCAATACTTATAGCAAGTCTTAACAAGCCCGACTGTCCAAAGATGCGAAACAACGGTATGGTGTTATAAAAGTGGTCCCACCTGGTGTCAGTGTACTAACTAGTCTTGGAAGGAGACAGTAATCCCAAGTTGAAGGGAGGAGCACTACATATAGCATATCAATTTGCAAATAACCTCTTACCTAAGACATCCTGGCGATGGATCCAGCCGTCCAGGTAACAGTCAACTAGAATTGCAAATATGGTTCTTAGTGGACCAAAGCCAAGGGATAATAGTTTCCAGGGTCAGATAACTCTATGTCAATAATGTTAAGTCTAGTACAGCCTAGAACATGTATTAGATACTTTAGAACTTTCCTTTCCAATTTCCAATTAAGAATCCATACCAACACAGCTACTACAATCTCAGGAAAGAAGTAACTTAAGAGGAAAAAATTGAACTAATGGCCCATTTTGCCATAATTATGTCTATTTTTTATGTTAAGAGGTGAGGTCATAGTTGTGATGCAATAGCAAAGGAGCAGCTACAAGTGAACCGGCCTTAAAACTATTGGGTTTGCTTAAATGGGTAATCTCCGTTTAACCACGCTATCTTGAGTATGATAATACTGCCTTTTGCTACTTTAAATGACTAAGTCCATGACCGGAGTCTCTAGTTACTAATTGACTTCAGATTTGTTTGTTTTGAGTCAATCAACAATATCATCATTTGCTTCAGAAAACAACAATACACTGTGAATCCTGAATAGTAGAAAGCTTTAAAGCTGAAGTGTAAATAATTTGGGAAGAGCACTGGGTTGGGAAAGATTGATTAGCTTCCATTACCCTCGGTCATTAGAAAATCATCTCTTCACAGTGCTTCTATTTCTAACGTCATTGTGAGAGAAGGGGGGGATCGTTTTCTCGACTTTGCATCTCTTTAGAAATCTATATCTATTACTATTATCAAGAGGGAGGGCTCGAAAAAAAACTTTTTTACATTTTCCAAAATTGCACATATAAGTAAATAATTTACCTACCTACCTACCTACATACATACATACAAGCATAGGCATAGTGTGTGCCATTTTTCACTTGTGAAAGAAAATCTGTGAGCTGGTCGTTTTACATAACCTCCTCTCATCCCATAGAATCCTTGATTTTCTTGATCGTCAAGTTTGGTTGTTAGAGTCCAATGGGAGATTCACCTCTAGATCTCTCAGGACTCCCTTATTCGGTCACATGACCCTTCTTTCTTTCTGTTGATTTCTTTTATCTGGAAAGCGAAGGTTTTGTGCAAGTTACAGGCTTTTGCATGGTCTCTCAAGGCACTCTCTGCATATCAGCGTATCGTGTATTGGGATCACACTGAAACCCATGATCACTTCTTTCTTCGTTGGCCAGTTGCGTGGAGGTTATGGTGCTATTAGTTTGGCATTTGAGGGAGAACTTGGTATGTCCACCGTCAACTGAAGGTTCTCTCTCTATCTCAAATAAGGGTTATGGGAAAGGCAAGGATGAGGAGTTTTTGTGTAAGTGTGGGGTGTTTGGAATCCTTTGGTGTGTGTGGATGGTAAGGAATGCAAGGATTTTTTTTTTTTTTTAGGGAAACAGGGGGGACACCCTGCTAGATTTTATTAATAAGAGAAAAAATACAAACTTAAAGGGGACAACCAGCCTTGCCCTTATCAACGGGAGGACGGAGGAGTCTTACCTCGAAAAAAGAGATACAATGCAAAGGTAAGAAAAACAAAAACCTAGGAAATACGAACGCGAGAAATTCCTTGAGCATCTAGAATAATAGCACCACGAATAGCTTGGGGAAGAATGGCCATAGAATTAAAAGAGGAGTTCACTCCAGAATCCATAGCGAGATTAGCCAGACCATCTGCCACTGTGTTTGCTTCTCTGAAGCAATGGCGGAAAAGGAGATGGTTCGTTTGTTGCATAATGAGAATAGCACGGATATAATAAAAAGAATGCCAAGGAGGAGTGTGACCCTTGGAAAGACAACCATAGAGAAAGCCTGAGTCAGTCTCAATAATAGAGTTTTGGTAACCTTGAGCAACTAGCCAACTGACCCCTTGGAAAAGAGCTCTAATCTCCGCGACAGAATTTGTGCAAACTCCATAATAAGAGGAGAAACAATGAATAAGTCTACCATTAGAGTCCCGAATCACTCCTCCACCCCCACTAATGCCTGGATTTCCTCGACTACCACCATCCGAGTTTAGCTTAACAATACCACTAGGTGGTTTCAACCAAGAAACAGCCTGGATAAGGATCTTCTTAGGCCGACAGACCTTAGGATAGGGCCTCCCAGCCCAGCTAACATCAGTGTACTTAGCCGCTTTAAGAATAAAATTGATCTCGCTTTGAATGGCAAGAACAATCCCACGAGCAAAGGAATGGGAATCGTCAAAAACAGCCCTGTTGCGGGCTTTCCATAAATGCCATAGAGCCACAGATGGAACGATGGAATAAAGCAAACCAGTTTGCGACCACCAGTGCATGCAAAGTTGCTGGATAGAAGAAACCGTCTTGTGCAAGCCAAAGAAAGTGCAGAGGTTTTGCCAAATAGAAGAAGCAATGTCACTTTCCATGAAAACATTAGAGAAGGATTCCACTTTTGGGCTAGAAGGACAGCAGCTGCAACGCGAGGCCAAGCTGAAGCCTTTCTTGACAATAGCTTCATCAATAGGGAGGCGATGCAGAAACAACCTCCACATAAAAATGCATATATTTCTGGGAAGAAGACACTGCCAGATAAATTTTGAAGACATGAGAGAAGGGCCAGCAACACGGGAAATAGAAGCAGCAGATTTAATAGAGAAGTTTCCCTTGGAGGAACCTGTCCAGCATGGGATATCATCAGAGACATCAATGGAGACCTTTTGATCAATGATGCTTTGGACCGCACTGGGAAGGAGAGAAGCAGTAGCCTGGGGAGAGAGGGTCGAATCAGTCTAAAATAGATCACGGACGATAGTTAAGTTCGCATCATCCTTTGACAAAATAGGGAAAATGGGAAGCCATTTGTCATGACGAATGGAACAATCTCCTTTACCAAGATTCCATAGAATGTAAGGTTCCGCAATAGGACGAACTTTCAAGAGTCTACTCCAAACATGGGAGCCTTTACCAAAAGCCTCAACAGGATGATTGGAATGACAATAACGAGAACGCATGAAATCAATCCAAAGACTTTTTTGGGTGCGAAACTTCCACCAAAGCTTAACAGAAAAAGCTTTAATCAGATCAGAGGTAGAAGAGATACCAATGCCACCCTCAGACTGAGGGCGACAACAAGAACTCCAGGAAATCCAGTGAGCTTTATGCCTGCCTAATGCCTTCTATACTCCCCCAAAAGAAATTAGCAAACAGTTTATCAATAAGATTAGATACCGAAACCGGAGGATCAAGAGCAGCAAGCAAGTACGATGTCATTGAGTGCAAAACATGCTTAATGAGAATTAAGCGACCTGATTGAGAGAGGAAGGATCCCAGCCAAGTACCAATACGATCTTGCAACTTGGTAACAATCGGATCAAAGTAGTGCTTCTTCTTACGACCCGTATAAAGAGGGCACCCCAAGTATGTTATAGGGAACGTACCAATACGATAACCCAAGAGAACAGCCATAGAATTAACCCTGGAGGCATCCAAAGTGGAATGAACATAGAAGCTACTTTTGGAATTATTCACCGACTGACCCGAAGAATGGGCATACTTAGACAGCAAAGAGGCATGCTTCCGAAGGGAACGAGAATGCCCATTACAAAAGATCACTGCATCATCTGCGAAAGCTAAGTGAGATATAATTTGACCGCCACTAGAGGTAGAAAAAGCTGTTAGGGGATCTGTCATATGGAGTTTATTAAGACTACGGCTTAAAACTTCAGCAGCAATGATAAAAAGACTCGGGGACATGGGGTCTCCCTGACGGAGACCACGAGACGAGGAAAAGAACCCCGTAGAAGCACCATTAATAAGGATAGAGAACCAATTTTCCGAGATAATACGCCACACCATATCAATAAAAACTTCATGAAACCCAAATCGACGAAGCACTTTTATCAAAAAGAGCCAAGAAACCCTATCAAAAGCCTTTGCCATGTCAAGCTTAATAACCATGTTAGAACCCGTGACTTTTTTCCGAAGATAGCTCATAAGCTCCTGAGCTAGAAGAATATTATCATGGATGTCTCTGCCTTTAGTGAAAGCACTTTGATTAGGAGAAATTATGTGAGGAAGAATCTTAGCAAGACGAGAAGACAGAAGCTTTGAAATGACCTTGTTACAGAAGTTGCAAAGGCTAATAGGGCGAAGATCTTTGAAAGTGCTAGGATTGTCCACTTTAGGAATAAGAGCAATTAGCGTGCTAGTCCATGATCGAGGCATAGAGAAGCCTGAAAAGAATTCCAAGATAGCAAGAAGAAGATCTTCTCGAATGATGTCCCAACAGGAGGAATAGAATTTTTCAGAAAAACCATCTGGACCCGATGCACTTTCGCTACTCAAGGCAAAAACTGTTTTCTTAACTTCTTCCATAGACGGAGGGGCAATAAGCTCATTATTCCATTCAGGGGTCACTAAGGGAGGAATAACATCCAGTAAAGAATCATCTCCAATACCTTCAGTAGTCAGTTGAGATTGAAAATAAACGATACTAGCTTGTTTAATAGCGTCTTCAGAGTTAAGAATAGAACCATCTGAGTCTTGAATGGAATGAAGATGAAGCTTACGACAAGCTTGTTGAACTGAAGCATGAAACAGCCTTGTGTTACCATGACCTTCCTTCAACCATTTAATACGGGATTTTTGAGCCCAATAAGCTTCTTCACGTCGAAGCAAAAGGCGATGATTGGCTTGAGACTCAAGCAAAGCAGCTCGATTAGAATCAGAAGGATTAAGCTCAAAGAATAATTCTTGTTCGAGCACATTGGCCTCAGCTTCCTTCAAAGAAGAAAAAATATTGCCGAAAATTGCTTTATTCAAAGACTTGAGAGCAACTTTAACATTTCGAAGCTTTCCAGAGAATATAGAGAGAGGCCGACCAGCAACAGGCAGATTCCATGCTTCTTGGACAACATCAAGAAAAGTGTGGTGACTAGTCCACACATTAAGAAATCGGAAAGAAGCCGAAGAGGTACTAGTAACCCTACCGTAAGAAAGAAGCAAAGGAGAGTGATCCGAGCAAGTTCGAGGAAGATGAAGAACATTGGAGGATGCAAAGTTATCAAGCCATCTAGGATTTCCAAGAAGCCTGTCAATACGTTGATGAATAGTGCCAGAGCTCTCTCTTTTATTCCACGAGGTATAAGCTGAACCAGAAAACCCAAGATCAATCAATCCAGAGCAGCCAAGCATGCATGAAAATCCAAAGCGCCAGACCGATCCCAACCATTACCACCAGATTTTTCGGATGGATGGAGGACAATATTGAAGTCTCCACCTACTAACCAAGGAAGATCTCGAAGCTGATTACCCAGATCTATTAAATCTGTCCATAAAAGCTTCCGTTCATCAGAATCACACTTTCCATAGACACTAGTGAGATAAGCACAGGTTGGCCAAGAATAGTGTTGCATTTGAATAGTGAGTTGTTGAGAAGAACTATGAATAATCTGACAAGTATAAGCTGCCTTCAGGAAGACCCAAACCGAGCCATTAGAGTTTTTAAAACCAAATCTGAACTTGAGACGACGAGTTATGAAATCAATTTTGTCAGGATAAAGTTTGCATTCTTCACTTTTGTGGGAAAGAATTGTTTCTAGCCCCCTTATGAGCCCCTCTGCTTTGGACGTTTTTTGAGGAGTCCTGATTACAAATTGGGCACTGAAATGGAGAGCAGTGCTCTTTTTAGTTGTCCATTTTGTTTTTTATTTCTCTTTTCTTTGGTAGTTTTGTAGCTTGCTTTTTCCTTTGGGGCACAGCTTGTTCCCTGCTTGTAATTTTGTCTCTCATTCTAATAAAATAATTTTCTTATGAAGAAATAAAAAAGAGCTGAAGTTTACATAAACCTAGAAAGGTATTCTCAAAAGGATTCAATAGATAAATCTTCTCCGACAAAAATTAATAGAATATCATCGAATTTTTTTTTTGCTCGTATTTACACTGAACTGCAATTATAGCATTGAGTTTCGCTCAGATTACAATCATGTGAAAATCATGTCCCAATAATTATCTCACGGGTTTTAACTTACTTTTTCTAAAAATATCATCGTAGAGCTCACATACCCCATAGTTTAGTCTCATCTAATTTCTTATTAATACGCCTCAAGTCCATCTAACCTTATTCAACTAATTCTCACGAATAACATCTTGAGTTGGGAGAAAAATGAGCAAGCTATTCCGTCCCATTCATGTTATCTCCATAAAGTGAATAAAAGTGAAATTATATACATGATGCTGAAAAGACGTCATGTACGCGGAAAAAGAAAAATGAAAAAGGAACATGTCAATGAAGTCCGTAAAGAGCAATGGTCAATAATCAAAAGGATAGCAGGACACCAACCTCAAACGAACTCCAAACTGGCCATTACACAAAACGCCCCCAAAAGATTAAGCTAAAAAATAAGTGGAAAAAAAAAAACATCCTAAAGCAAATAATGTGCCAATGTCCGATAGAAAAATATTCAAGAAATTGGTTGGTCTAAAGACACCAGAGAACAGCAACCACACAACACCTTAGAGAAGTTTTCACTTTACCTATTCCCAAAACCACTACAATGTTGAACCAACAACCCCTCAACTACCGACTGACAACCCCGATTTCCCATATACTGAAAATTTGAAACAAAGATCCCCAGGCAAAACCACAATGAATGAAATGTGACATGAGATTTTCTGGTGTGCATTATCAGGCGAAAACCTTCTGCCAGTCATTACTATTGAGCTTCAAGAATTTAGCAGAGACAAAAGCTCCAATGTTAGAGGGAATCTTAACTTTTAGGATAAAGGAAGCCAAGGGATAGTGCACAACAATTTGAGGACAAGCAAAAGAAGGATCTAAGAGCGTCAAGACTAAGTAACCACAGCCTCAAAAGTCCAGAAATGCTGATCAACCTAATTCCCAGAGTACACATGGTGAAGAGAGGTACAAGGATGGTAATCCCATCAGTCTCTTATCTTTTACAATCTGAAAAAGTATATATAAAAACAAAAAATCCCAAGACTAAGCATCCCCAAAGAAATAAAGCAGGAAACTGGAGTCCCATCAAAAGGGGATGGCCTATAAAAGCAAGGAAAGGACATAGACAAAGCTCTAACCCCCAATCCACGAATATTACAAAGATTAACTGACAACCTTAATATCAGGTATATGATCTCAATAACGAGGACGGGGATTGGGACTGGTCATGTCTTTCCTTTGTCTTTCCTCAGGATATCATTGAAAAAATTCAAGCCATTCCCATTCCTTATCATCTGGCGGGGGAGGATCGGTGGCGATGGAAAGCCCACGCTCAGGGTTTATTTTCTTCCCATTGTGCGTATGATTTAGTTGGGGTCCCCATCCATGGTTGGATTAAATGGGGTCCCCTCACCCAGCACCAACTACATTGTTACTTGGGTGAGCCCTCTCTCAAGTTAGAAGTTATATCCTACTTTGGGGTTTTTTGTTTTGTTTTTTTGTTTTTTGATTTCTAGTCATGTTTCAACTGATGGCTTCTTTGCTTTTTTTGTCCATTCGTCTCTCAATCTAATATATTATTCTTTTAACTAAGGAATAAAGACTCATTAGAAATATGTGGGATGCTCAAAGTATATCAAAAATTATTAGAGCTTAAAGCTCATGCATTGTACCTAAAAAAAAAAAACATGCATCACAAACCCAAGCTTCCCCCACACTCCCCAAAATCAAATGAGGTATTCAAGAAATAAGGCACCCCCACAATAAAGGAATAGGTTGTCATGGGATTCAAGGGAACATTTACACATAACACACCAATCCGGAGAAATCATCTTATACAGTCGACGCCCTTGGAAGACGTCATTAGTGTTAAGCTTGTTATGAACCAAGGTCTAAGCAAATCCTCCTATTTTGAAGGAAACTTTTGCTCTCTAAATGACTGAAGAGAGCAAACAACGCATCAGGTTAGACGAAGGATCAAGCGGATAAGAACTAACAAGAGAATAACTCAGAGCCCTCCATTAGATAATCGAACAATCAAAGTCAGAAGCTCCTTAGACTCCGTAGCATTAAGATCACAATATATATATATATATATATATATATATATAACATATACATATATTGAAAATTTCAAGAATGGAAGACCCTCCCCCAGAAAGAAAGGTATAGATAGGGACCACGTGTCTAGAAGAAAGACAATAAGGACAAGGGAAAATAGTATGCAAAGGAGCTTCACCTACCCATTCATCCTTCCAAAACCAGATACATATCCTGACCATTGCCGAACATGAAACGAGTAAGATAAGGAAGAATAGGTAGCAATGGTAAAAAAACTTAAAGTACTGTGATGAGTGACTGAGCGTCCAATACTGGCATCCCACCGATTATAGCCCATGCGAAACTAAACTTACTCTTGATCACTTTATACCAACTATCATGTGGATCGCGAGGAAAACGCCAGACCCATTTACCCACTAAGATTTCATAGAGATCTAGGTAACAGTATTGCCAAAGACCACCAACACTCTCAACGAAGAAGATAATACAATAACCACTAAAAAGCAAAACCTACATTCCTAGGACAACCCTCAACTAAACACAAGAAATATCCTAGTTAACGCATCAACAACAAGCATTGCAGGAAGGGAAAGATTATGTCACCCTAGGGAAGTCCCCTACAGACCGAAAACCAAGACTTGGAACTCTCCATTAACCAGAATAGAAAATTAAGAAGATAAAAATTACTCAAAGTTCCGTTCGAGTTCCTTCGCCTATGAGCGAAGTCCTTGCACTGTGTAGCCTTGTCGAAAAACCTAAATAGCCCTATCATGGACCTTATCAAAATCTAACTCAATCATTAACGCTTGCCTACTTCTCATATCAACATCCTCCACTACCTCGTTAGCTACAAAAGCAACATCAATGACATGAAATCCCACTCCCCCCAAAAAAAAAAACAACCCCCATAAAAGCACTTCAGAAACAAAAATAGTATTCCCCACAACCTCACTAATCTCTCAGCCTGTTTGCAGCTTTGATGCAGCCTCAATAGATGGATTGCATCCGGTGTTGTGCTCAGCACAGTAAGAACTGAGTCACATTTTTTTGTGCCCTTGAAAAGGATCGCCGTGTGACAAAAGGGCACTTTGTTTCCTCAGATGTATGCTAAAATACCTTAGTGAAGACAAGAATTAGGTTAGATGGCCATGAAATACATCAAAAGGATTAATTCCATCATTTAGGATCAGCTATTAATCAAGATGCAGAGGCGGGAGACGATGTTGGTCAACGTACAAAATCAGGTCAGGGAAGCGAAGTGTTTATGTGCCCATTAAGTTGACAGGTTCGTTCTAGCTATTAGACCTACTTTACCTTATGGAGGGGATTGTTCGACAAAGTTTTAGGTTGTGGTTCAAGCTACCTAACTTAAGTAAAACCAGCTTCATAAGGGCAAAATCTGTCACACGAACGCAGGAGAAAAGTAAGGGAAAGAAGAAGATTGGGAATGAGGAAGTTGCTCACCCTCCAAAGGGGACAACCATGCCTGAAAGACCATCAACAAACATGTAATACACAAATCGATACTAAAAATCGTACTTTACTCGCTTTGTAGAGAAAAATGGTCAATTTTGCCACTGTACTTATAGTCCATTTTAACAATTTGCGACTGCACAAGTTTTTGAGAAACATTGCCACTACACTTCCGAAGAGGGTTGAAATGTTGCCATATTCACTAACACCCATTCAATTCCTGGCAAAATTAATTTCAATGCCTTCCTCAAGTTTACAAATTAGGGGATTTCATTGGTTCCCAAATAACTAGAGGGGGGGTCAAGATATATCTTCTCTTAATATATAACTTGTCTCTCTCATCTTCACCAAAAGCCACCACCACCCTGATTCCATCCACCATCACTACCAACTTCACCAACTGCCACCCTCATGCTTCTATCCTTTGAACAAAAACTAAAAAAAGAACCGAAGCCATCTCTCTCTCTCTCTCTCTCTCTCTCTCTCTCTCTCTCTCTCTCTCTCTCTCTCTCTCTCTCTCTCTCTCTCTATATATATATATATATATATATATATATATATATATATACATATATATATTGAACTTTTTACGAATGAGCAGTTCGGCGACAACCCAAAATGAGGCAAACCAAAGGTTATTTGTGGATTTTGTATTAAAAAGAAATGGAAATCTAGACCAACACTTTTCTGCAACAATCGCTGCAAATATGGGTGTGGGCATAGTTATTACAAGCGCCTCTCCATGATCCTCCTCAAAACAGACGATCAATCCCACAGATAGAAGTCAGCAACCTTGTCTGTGGAGGTGCAGCAACGAAATCTAGCAAACTCGCTGGCGTGTGGCACTGTTTCTCGTGACCTCCGACTACTGTGATTCCACAGATAGGGTCCCCTCCATAAGCAACTATTTCTATAGTCTCATGTTTGGTAAATAGTGCTGAATCAACCCTATTGAGAGTTTACACAAGGTAATCACCAATCACGGAGAGATTGGGGGATCTAAACAATCTACTTAAATCAAAATATTGTTGACTATCTAGTAAGGAAACTAACGTAGTAGAGAAGAAGCAAACATACAAGGTAAGTAATACATTGCTTGATTTATGCTAATAATTAAATATCATACCTAATCTATTGCTACTATTTTCCCGCTTAATTTCCATGACTTTATTTCTCCATATGATTGCATGACTATTTATTTTCAAGCTTGAAGTTTAGCTAAGATTCTCTTTGGAATTGGAAATTTGGAAGTTGAAGTTTGTGTTATTGTTATTATATGAGAACTTAATTTCATGTGTTAAAGACATTCATAACATGCTTTTGAGATTCGCCCAACATATAAATTTTAAATATATGTTCCTTAACTGTCACCTTGTTCGTCTTTAGCTCGCCCGCCTTTCGCCTTTGATAACTATGGGTGTGGGTTTTGTAGAGGGAGAGAGGTCGACATTGTTCTGCTTTCTGTTACTGTTACATTGAACACTCATCACAATACGCCAATAAATTCATAGTATGAACCTGAAAATTGAGGGCTGACTTCTTTTTCGAACCAAGCCCTAAGTTTTGAACGAGCCCAGCTGATATTGCAATGGGGTTTAGACTCAAGCACATAGGGGTGCATCTTGGTTGAGAGAAAGACAGGGCGAGGTATTGATCGCGACTGTTGGGGTTAGGCAAGATGATCAAACTAATTATGCAAACCTTTCGTCAAAATTTGGAAAAGGGTTTTGGGTTGAATTAACAAATGGGTTTCGGGTGGAAGAGTTTCGTGGAGTCCCTCCTAAAGAAGAGATTTGCAGGATTGGGAGATGGATGATATTGGTCAACTCTTTGAAGTGCTTTACGACCAACAGGTGAAAGGGGAAGGAATAGACAATGTGGTCCGGACTGGGAATAAGAATAAGGAGTTCTCTGTGAAGTCCTATTATCTGGTTTTGAAAGGGAGTAACGGTACTTCTTTTCCTTGGAAGGAGATTTGGAGGACCAAGGCCCCAAACAGGGTGGCCTTTTTCGCTTGGGAAGCTGCGAAGGAGGCTATTCTAACGGGAGATAACTTGAGGGCTAGAAAGAGGATTCATATCAATTGGTGTTATATGTGTAAAAAGGACGAGGAAAATGTAAATCATCTACTTTTGCACTGTCCAGTTGCTAGGGAGATTCGGAATTATTGGTTTCGCCTTGCTAGAGTCTCTTGGGTTATGCCAAGATCCATTTTGGATCTCTTTCGAAGTTGGTCCCTGAATAAAAGGAGGAGGAGGAATGCTCTTTGGAATGCTGCTTCTTTGGCAATATGCTGGTGCATACAGAAGGAGAGAAATAGAAGGGTTTTTGAAAGCGTGGAGTCAGAAACTGATAGAATCAGGAGGAGTTAGCCTGGACTCTTCAGTCTTCATCACTGGTGCAGTGAATCTTTGCCTAGTTCTGGGAATTCTTTTGTTGAAATGCTGGATAGTATATCGAGTGTATAGTTCTTTTGATTTAGTATACTCCTTGTATACAAGGATGCGTCATCTGTTTTGGCACCGTGTTATATATTTATTTATTTTGATAAGTAATAATTATATAGACAAAAGGCAACAAAACAGGTGTCGCATCCTTTGTACACTAGAGGTATATTTATATCTTATCAAAAAAGAAAAAAAACAAATGGGTTTGCATTAGTTGGATTGCGAAACCAAAATGTCCTAAAAGGATGATTTGGGAGTGCCAAAATTGATTTTTTAAATTAACGGACATCACACAACCGCAAAATCTCGATGTTCCAATCTGTTCTCAATTCTTTTTTTTTTCTTTTTTCTTTTTGATAAGAAAAGAAATGTAATTAAAAGAGAAGGAGAAATGAACAACAGAATGGACGAGAAGTCCACAAGAAAAAAGAAAAATAAAGGAAAATTAGTAAATTACGACAATAGAGCACCCCAATCCCACTTAACATCGGAAAAAGGGAACCCGTTGAACGCCCCTCTGAGACGCCAGAGAGACGCCAAGAATACCACCATATCCCACAACAAAGACAACGACAACGCCTTCTCCCTGAGATTCGTGAATTACGCTCTGTCAAGGTACACCACAAGATAGCACAAATCCCACACTGCCACAAAATACCCTTCACGGCTTCACCTACAAGAAACGACGTGATAGTAACAGGACTGACCCATACCTCCTCCGCCACCCCAAATAAGTTGTGCTTAAAGGAAATGGGCACTATCACAATGAAGAAACAAGTGGTCATGAGATTCAGCATTTCATAAGTGTTGAGTTTACTAAGCACGAGAGTCCAAACAAAAGCTCTAATTTAAACAGGACCTGGGCTTTCCAAACAGAAGAGGACAGAAGAAACAGGGAAGAAATACAAGGCTGAATCAAATGAGAATGAAATGAACGACAAGAAAAACTCCCCGACCCCTCTAACAGACAAACCTGAGCATCAAAATGTGACGACAGTCGCACCTGGGACAGCATACCAAGAAGAGTAACCATCTCCCCCGCCTATTGATCATTAAGATGACGAAAGAAGTGCAAATCCCAGGAAAGATCAACACACCTACCCCACACAAGGAAATCCAAAGCAGGAGACGAATGAACCGAGGAGAGACGATAACTGAGGAAAAGCAGACTGTAAAGAAATCTGAACTGTCCATGCATCTTTCCAAATATGAACCCGCTCCCCATTTCCTACCCGATACCGAGTGTGGGGCAGAAACAAGGGATAGCACTGATGGATAAACTTCCACTAGCTTCGATGAGTCATAGAGCTGCTGATGCTAATATCCCATCCATTGTCATGCGAGCCAAACTTACTCTTAATCACTTTATGCCAGATAGACTGGTTCTTGGGGAAAACGCCACATTCCCATTAGCCAAGCCACCCTATCCCAAGCCACTGAATGATCACGATCGCCCTCGCCTACCCCTTCCCACAGAAAATCCCGCATAAGACGCTCAATCCTATCAGCCACCGCCACACTCACTGGATCTTAAAGAGAGAAAATAAATTGGCACACGACAGATAAGACCTAATCAGCGTAATTCTCCCTCCTAACGAAAAGAACACCCTCTTCCACACATCAAGCCTCTTTGCAAGCCTCTCAACAACAAGATCCCAAAAAGATCCTAAAAAGAAGAAACTGCCACCAAAGGGAACACCTAAGTAAGACATAGGCCAAGACAGGACCGACCCCACCAAGGACGCATAAGACATCACCTCCTGGGACCCCGAGTTTTTCCCCACGATACCACACTTCGCAAGAGCAATCTTAAGAACAGAAATGGACTCAAAAATCTGAAGAAGGGTCGAAACATTTTTAAAATTCCTAGTACCCTCAGCCAAAAACAGAATGGTATCATCTGCAAATCCTCTCTTCCCACTCCACACCCCTCAACTAAACCCACCTCCTCACCACTCATATCAGCCTACTAAGAATGTCCGCCACTAAAGTAAACAAGAAAGGGGACAAAGGATCCCCATGACGCAAACCCCTCAAAGCACTAAACCACTCATGTGCCTTGCCATTAAAGAAAGAGGGAGATCAAAAATTACGCTCCATCACAAGATCCAGGATACGCCAATTCACCCTCTCATAGGCCTTTTCAAAATCAAGTTTCACCACCGAACCCCTACCCTCCACAACCTCGTTAGCAACCAAAGCTATGACGACAGACGACCCCCAATAAATGCACTCTTAAGACATAGAAATAGAGTCACACAACACCACCATTAAGCACAGAGACAACACCTTAGTAATAATCTTATACACACTAGTAACCAAACTAATAGGATGGAAATCACTAACCCTCCTCGACTTATCTTTCTAAGAGGGTAATAAACGTGCAATTGATACTCTTCCCCAAAATCCCATTACCATGACACTCTCAAATAGCCCTCATAAGATCACTCTTCACAACCTCCCAACAAGACTTAAAAAGGCCATGGAAAAACCATTGGATCCGGGAGCCTTATCGCCTACCACGGACACAACCGCACCTAGCACCTCCTCTGAAAAGGGATGCTCAAGCCAATCACTCATCCCCGAAGAAATAGCCCCCCACTCTAAACCCTCAATCATGGGCTACTAACAATCTCCTCTTGAAACAAGCCTTTATAAAAATCAGAGATCGCACCCGAGATAAGAGATGGATCATGCACGATCTCCCAAGAGTCCAACTCGAACTCCTTAATAAAGCTCCTCTGCGAAGCAACCCTATAAAAGAGCTTCGAGATAGAATAGTAAGGATAGGAAGCCAGGTTTGCGCCGCTTCTATTCGCGACACCGAAGAGCTATATTCATAAAAGGGTAGTCGACCAGGATAAGTGATTAGGTCTACTTATGAGAAATTGCCTAATAATCTAAATGGAGAGAACCCGGAGTTGGGCATTCCTGAGAGAACCCAGCGCCAAAGCTTTCTTTCTGTTATGGATTTGGATGCCGAAGCGCGCTTTCATTCCTTAGATTCATATGCCTATTTTCTTGATTACAATGTACTTCTCAATATTTCTTCTCAATATTTAAAGAACTGGTTCACTCCTCCAATCCAGTGGGCTTGGCTCATACGAACTCTCTTTTCCAAAGTGTTACAATCCCCTTCCCCAGCCCATTTAAACCTAGACTTCTGACGCCAACTTATATCCTCCTTTTTTTTGTACACAACTAATATCCTCCTTCAAAAGCACTTCTTCAAACTCATTCTTAAGAGACTATTCCCCTCCTAGCTATAAGAACCTCCCAAGACTCTTCCCCTCCTCTAGCTTATCAATAGTAGCAATCTCACCTAGTAGCTCACCTTTTCTAATCCTAATGTCCTCAAAAACCTTTTTGAGATCAAGCCTCCTCTTTGAAGATTTTATGGGAAAGGGTGGTCTTTTGGCCTCTCTTTGGGCCTCAATTAGGGGCACTTTCCGTAGCATCCGCTTTATGTTCCTCAGCGATATTGGCATGCGCTTCTCTTTTAATTGTTTTTTGTATTTTCCAATATTTTATTTCACCTTTCAAATTGTTTTGATGGACTCCTCGTCCGTCCTTTCCTATTCTCCCTCCTTTTAGTCTAATATATTTCTTTTCTATTGAAAATAATAATATCCCAAAAACATCCTTATTCCAATCCTTGAGCTTCTCCTTAACAAACCTCAACTTCCTTATAAACACAAACCCCGCCCACCCTTGGACCAAACACTTCTCCCTCCAACCCTTCACCCTAAGTGTGATAGCCACATCTTCTCAAAACGAGGAGTAGGACCCCAATGCACCGGGCTATACTACAAAGAAATGGGGAAATGATCAAATACTAGCCCAGCTCAAGAACTTTTTGAACTAGGGAGGGAAACATCTCCTCCCACCTAGAGGAGAAGACGAATTCTTTTTTTTTTTTCTTTCTTCAAATTTTTGTTAAATTGCTTAACTGCTTTACTTTTTAATTAACGTCAATTTCACTTTCGAAACACGATCAAACCTAAGCTCCTTTGTTTAGTTTCTATTTGAGAAGAAAGAAGTAGTGAAGTTCGTGGTGGTGGTGACAGAAAAGGGAGGTCGTGGAGGTTGCTGAAGTTTGTGAAAATGAGGAGGGAGACAAGTTATATACTTAAGAAAAGATACATCTTAACCCCCTCCCCCTCCTAATCATTTGAGAACTAACAAAACCCCCTATCTTCTAAAGTTAGTAACTTCATAAAGATCTCCCGTCTCCATGTCCCCAAGGGAGGTCATTGGAATTAATTTTGTTATGAATTGGACGGCTATTAGCGAAAATGGAAAAATCCACTTTGGAAGTTCAGTGGCAATGTTGGTCAAAAAGTTGTAATTGTGGAGAATTGGCAAAATGGACCAAAGTACTATCGCAAAATTGACCATCTTTCCCACATCATAGCATAACAAGATTGAAAAAAGTTGCAAGGGGATTTTGGCCAAGTAAGGCAAGCATGTGTCCCCTACTTAGGCAATAAGCAAATTCAATATACTAAGTAGGTGAATCCCATGTCTAACAAGGATACGGTACATATTGCAAGTCGCGACACTACCTTAAATGTAGAGTATTACAAATACTAGCTTATATTCAGTCTATACTACAGCTTTAAGATGCATTTCCACTAATGTTACTAATCGATTAAAATACATAATAAAAAAAATAATGAGATATATAATTGCAGGGATACAAATATTTTTTAAAGGAAACTATACCTCTAATTGCTCATGCAATCGTTTTTGCACCTCCATTTGCAACTTGAGGGCTTCAGTGATTTGCATCCCACTGTAGAATAACACATCCATTAACAAATCAAGTAGCTAATTAAAAATAGTAGTGCTAAACATCGCCACCCTAAAAGTGGTAAACGTAAATCGTCGCACTTCTTTAAGCTGTAATTAATGTATTGACATTTTTGCCCTTCACTTAATAGAACAAAATTACCGTTTTGCCCTTTTCAATTTTTTCACATTTAACGCATCTATGTTGTTAAAATAAAATAAAAAGAACCAAGGTATGACATCCCAGCCACCATAGGTGGCCTTACTTAAGCAAGGGCGGCTAGCGTACCCGACCATGTTCATGAATGGGCAACCAGACCGGCCGGCCTTTCATGAAGATGGACGGCCTATGTGGCTTGCCCAACTAGTCTTATCCAAATTTTTTTTGTAATTAAATTTTTAATAATTGTTATTATTTGTTATCAATTTATAATAATTGTTATAAATTCTTAATAATTGTGAATAATGGTTATTAATTGTTAAATAATTGTTAAATAACTGTTAATAATTGTTTTTAATTGTTAATAACTGTTCTTAATTATTATTGTGTAAGGGACTTCTCAATGATAATTATTAACTATTAATCACAATATATAACAATTAATTATCAACTATTAACAATTTATTAACAATTATTCACAATTATTAACAATTAATTATAAAATCTTAACAATTAATTACGCTATGGTCGCTGGCTCTCCAAGCATTTGGCTACTCACGATGGCCATCCCTCCAAGCATATGGCTGCCCATTGTGGCTAGAGATGTTAAACGGCTGGTGTAACAGTTTTAGGCGAGCCCTAATGGGTCGTGACCCTAGCAGGCCAGGCTAAATGACTAGTTTATACGGGCCACTAATATTGCGGACCGGCGGTTGAGCAGCATGCGCCCTGCGCCGTGGCCCATGTTCGATAAGAGAGAGACCGAGGGAGAGAATTTGGTTTGGTGAGGGGGCCCGAAAGAGACTGCAATACTTTGCCAAGGGTTTACACATGTTACAACTTGGCATATTATATCCCAGTCCAGTAGCTTGGGGCGAGTCAGTCCATTTGGCCCGCATGCAAAACGGGTCGGGCCAAAAAGCCCAGGCTTTAAAACTTTGATCTCTAATCCTATTTTTTTCAGTTTAAACAAGCCAACCCGTTAGGGCCCTTTTAACATCTCTAAATTGCTGGCCATCCCTCATTGAATCCCAAAAAAAGTTTATTTATTTATTTTTGTTTTTATTTAATTTGAGGAAAGGGCAATATGGTCATTTCTTATTTTATTTATATTGAGTGAAGGGTAATATGGTAATTTTTTGGACTGGGTGCGACGTTTAGCCCTTATGATTAAAAACTTTTTTTTTGCAAACCAACTATTCTCTATATAGTTCGTCGATGGCAGCTAAGGAGATCCTTAACACTCAGCGAACCGAGGAAGTGGAGGATGCAGGTGATCCACCGTGACAAGAAGGGCAGCTCGAAGACAATCAAAAGGTGGCGGAAATTCCACCATTGCCGAACTTAAGTCTTAAGATCTCTTCTAATTGTAGTCATTCGGAAGTGGATTTCGTGGTGGAGGATAAATCTTGCGAAGATAATCTGGAGTTTCTTGATAGATGTTTGGTGGGTAGGGTGTAATTTGGAGTGTCCAATTCCTCCTAGATTGTAACTCCAAAGATGGGTGGACAGCAGGTGGCGAATAGCCGGAGGAGTTAGGGTGGTGGACATGAGCGGCAAGTTCTTCCTTTTTGAATTTCCGTCAAAGGAGGAAGCTAGTCGAATTTTAGAAGAGAGGAATTGGGCTTTTAATCAGATGTCCTTGTGTTTAGATCACTGGAACGCTGTTGGGTGTTGCCATCGCGAAGACCGTAAACCTAAAGTTGCGTGGATTCGGGCCCTAGGGTTACCGCTTCATCTTTGGAGCAGAGTCGTGTTTGAGGAGAATAGGCGGAGTTGTGGTGGTTTTGTCATGGTAGATGAAGCAACTGAGAAGAGATCTGACCTCGGATGGGCTAGGATTCTTGTTCGTTTTAATGGGAATTTGCCGGCTTGTGTTCGAATCAGAGTAGGAGGGCGCATCTTTTCGGTCCCGATTTGGGCAGAGACCACTACTTTCTGTCATCCATGGAGGTTCTATGGAGGAGACGGTGGAGATCTGCCAGTATGAAGACGGAGGCTAGAGGGAAGAGGGAGGGTGGACTGCACGCGCGTGAGGAAGGTGTAAAGGGAGACAATTTGCGCAGGAGCAATTTCTATAGAGTCACCAGGAGGTTCTGATCGCTATTCAAATTTTGAAATTAGTCCGTCTCAAAACGGTGGCGTATCGAGAAGGGATCATTTTTTAAAAGTTTTGGGCTCCGGTAGGCATTTTAATGAGAAAAGGGGAGATAGGCTTAATAGTGGCCCATCAAAAAGGTAAGACTCAAATCTATCAAGGAAGGCCCATAATGCCGGTCAGGTTTTTATAAGGATGATCAAAATTCTAATTGGGCTACCGGAGGTAAACTGTCTGGGCATTTCAGTCAGCTATCAGGGCTAAATTCAAGTCGCACAGCGTTAGGGCAAACGAGCCCAAGCATCCGACGTTGAACATGGGGAGATCAAATAAGAAAATTAGCGAGCAGTCTCCAAGTGGAGAAGACAAACGTGATAGAGGGACGCACGAGTGAAGAGGGGTGTCGTCTGTGAGGGTCCCGCAGGGCTCGTATAAAGGTTGCGCCTCAAATGGAGTGGCTCGTTTTGAGGGCAGATGTGAGTTGTGATCACGCCAAAAAGATCTTCGTGACCACGTCAGATCCACGTGTATAGCTAGTTTCTGGTCAGGATGCCTCGGCTCTCAAAAGGCGTCCCTTGTCGGGACCAAACCGTCGTGAGTGATCTGAGTTCCTAGCTGTAAGACAATGAAAACACCGTCAAGGATGTCGGGGGTTCACTCGACTAGCACCCTCAAGTGTGAGAATCGGTGTTGAAATAAATGTAAAGGCAATTTGATGTTTAATGCTAACTGATCCTCCACAGGAAATGAAGATGAGGGTGTTTAATGCTAGTGAGTAAATGTAATTCTCCAATATCTTGGTCAGTTCTTCAGAGAAAAAATACAGCTTTGTCTTAAATGAAGGAAATACCTTGCTTTTATAGCTAGAGATGGCGTGTTGAAATGTACGAAATTTACCTCCTGGATCTCTGGGAGTTAGTGTTTATCAGTGAACCCATCCCTCCTGTCGGTCTGGAGAGAGAGAATAGAAGCTTCTGTTCTAGGGATGAAGGGGAACCATAAATGCTGTTGCTTTGTTCAGAAGAAAACTCTTTCTCCCATGGGAATGTCTTGCGTCTTCCGAAAATTGTGCTGACCCAGGGGGCATTAAATGCTTGATATTGACCCCGGACCAAGGAAGGGTGTTCTGGATGCCGAGGTACTCCTATTCATTGGCGAGGACATCCAAGAAGTTATACCAAGGTCGAGCTCGGATGCTAACCTCGGCTAGAAATTTTTGGGGTAAACCTTGAGTTGGGAACCTGGTTTTAAGTCCTCGGTTGAGATCTTCGGCTGCTCTGAGGATCGGGCTGCCATGGTCAACGTAGAGGCTGGGACCTACTTGAGCTGTCGCGGACTACACGTAGGATGGGTGTTTGGGAGAATCCCATCGGTAGCCCCCGAGTGCTTGAGTGTAATGGATTCATCCTGAACGAAAGGAATCTATCCCATAGCTCGTCATGGGCACGTTGAGCTTCATTCCTTTCTAGAGGTTGCGAAACCAGCTCGATTTGTCAATCTCGACAAGCTGTTCTGGAAGCTACACCTCAAACTCGTCTTGGGACGGCACGAATGCAGAGGATGACGTCCCTATGATGTTGAGTGGGAAATACAAAGCTGCTCTGCATTAATTTCGCGTCCTTTCCAATTTCAAAAATGCGGCTGGACGCTCTTCTGTTCGCACGTGGTCTTCACGACTTTGGCTTCCAGAAAAAGCTAAGCTAGGACCCGCGTGTTTTTACTTGGGTTAACCCGGTAACCCGGGCTATAAAAGGGGAAGGTCACTGTTCAATTTTCACTTTTCACCAAACCCCAGCAAAACCCCTTCTTCTCCGACGATTTCAAGAGGTTTCCGGCGTGTTCACTGTTTTGCGAAAACCTGTTACCGCTCCCATCGGCCACTCTTGCTCCAAATTGTCCTGTAAGTCGGTTTTTCCTTCCTCTCTTCCTTTCCTGCTTTCTTTGGCACCGATTTTAGCCATCTTGGCTCACATCTATTTGGCAAACTTTTCAATGTTTTCTTTTTGAATCCCGCCGCTGGTATTAACTCTGGTGCTCTCAAAATTCTCAGGTGCACTGTTCATCTTCCCTTAACATCACCCCGAACTTCTCTTCGATTCAGGTAATATCTCGCTCAACTCGTCCTTCTACAGTCTTTATTATATCGTTTCTGGAAGGAGTCAATTTTATTTTTAACCCTACCGAGTCGTCGAGCCCAAAATCATCATCGAGCCCGGTTCCATCGGGCTCTGCTTCTACGACCTCGACATCCTCGTCTGGTTCGGCTTCCTCGTCCATTTTTGCTCGCTCGCCTATTGGTGAGAACATATATATGCAATCTCAAGGTCGATGAGCTTTTGTACCCCCTAGTGTCACGAGGACATTCCTAGAGAGTCAGGGTGTTGACGTAAAGAGTTTTTTGGTGGTTACCGATGACCTTTATGACATTCCCGATCTCCCTTTGTCTTCCCCTATGCAAGTACTTTGTCCTCATGAAGTTGTAAACAAACTCTGGGATCATTACTTTACTGTTGATAAAGAAATAGCTTGTATTAAAGCCAAGAGAGAGAGGAGGGACCATGAGGCCGCTGAGGTCGAGAAAGCTTATGCCCGTCGGTCGCAAGTTTATCAAGCTGCTAGAGCAGAGAGAGCCCGCTCTGGTCATAAGAGATACAAGAGATCGGCTGCGGGTCCTTCGTCTGCTCGCCTGTCTCAGTCTAACGAATTTGTTTCTGTACAGATGGCTAGGACTAAAGGTGGAGCATCTACCTCAGGTCGACCTCCAATTCCCCCAGCAGTTTCCTCCGAACAGAGAGCCCCCAGGCAACGGGCTCTAAAGGAACGGAGGAATCAAGCTACCACCACCGATCTATCAGTATGGAGGACTCGTTTCGAGTATTTAACAAATAACTTCAGGGTCTCGCTCCCACAAGCTGACAGCCCATTAACCGACCTTCGACAGAGAAGGGATAAGGTCGGCTTTTATCTTAGCTTTTTTGAGGTCGGTCTTCGCTTACCTCTCGATCCCTTCATCTGCCTATTCCTGAAGAATATGTCTGCCCACCCTCTGGATCTTTCACTGAATACCAAGAGGATGCTGCCAAGCTTAATCATGGTAGTCCGTTCCCACGGGTTCGAGCCGACCCACAACCTTCTACGCCATTATTTTTTGGTGAATAACACCCAAGGTCGGCTTCATTGCAAGACACAAAACTATGGAGTTAAGCTTTTCATATATACCCTCAGCAAAGTCAGTGGTTGGGCGGATAAAGTCATTTTGGTTGAATGCAGGAGAGGATGGTGTTTTCCCCTTCCTCGTCAAGCTTTTAAGGTTCCCGATCTTACCTCCGATGAGTTGACACCCTATGAGAAAAGGGTGAAGGCTGCAATTGAGCTTGATCTGGGTTTCGAGGGCAAGACCTCTTCTCGTCTTTATGACTGGGCCGCTATTGTTAGGAGCGAGCCTTTGCTGCATATTGCCGGTCTGTCGAGTAAGAAGGTCTCGAGCGTAACGGTGATCTGCCCCGTATCCGAGATGAAGAGCTTTCTGGGTTGGCCGCTTCACCAAGACCTTCAGTTCAGCGAGGATTGTGTTTTCTGCCCGCAACGAACTGGGACGGGCTGTGACCCCAGTAATAATTTTTCCTTCTTGCATCTGAAAATACTGTAGCCTTTCCATTTTATTCTTCTAATTGTGTTATTTCTCTCCGCATTTATATTCGAAATCGATGACTTCCTCGCCTCCCCCAATGCCTTGGATGAGGTTACCAAGGCCCGAATTGCTGAACTTCCATGTACTCTAGCTGAGGTTGAGGCCACGAGGGAGACTACAGTCATCCCCACAGTCAGCGTGGGCAATCGACCCCCCACTGAGCAACCGCCGAAGAGGACCAGCCACGCCCTGAATCCTGCCGAAGCTCTGGGCCAAGCTGGTTTTGCTATGAGCGAGGTGATTCCCTTTCCATGAACTCATTTTCCATGTTGTGACCCAATTTTTATTAATTATTTTCCTCCTTAGGTGGGCACCACTCTCCAACTGTTCGGCAAAGAGCTCAACAGTACCCGCGCTGATATGAAAAATCTTGAGGCAGAGAGGGAGAAGCTGAGTAATGAAAATCTTCACCTCAAGGGCGAGGTTAAGACTCGTGAGGAAAGTCAACGAAGCCCAGAATAAGGCTACCTAGCTGGAGAGGGAGACAAAGCAGGCGCGGTGGGATGCCGAGCAAGCTCGCGGCTCGCTATCTGTGATGGTCACGGAGAAGGAGACCTTGGTTGCCGAGAAGCTTGTGGGGGAGCAGAAGGCTAAAGCTGCTGAGTGCGAGGTTATCAACCTTAAGCTCAGGCTCGCTAACCTCGAAGGCGAGCTTGCTGCTACAAAAGCTGCACCCCCGACCAATCAAATTATCGAGGAGTTTAAGAATTCCCGTGATTGGGGCAAAGCTCTTGCTCCTTGTTACATTCGAGGAAAAGAACATATTCTTCGAGTGGCTGCAACTGCGGGCATACCAATGGGCGACCTTCTCTGCTAGAATAAAGCTCTATTTTTTGGGGAAGAAGCAAGGAGGGGCCATGTAATGGTGCCGTTTGAGGAGGATGAGCTGAAAACTCTGCACGAGGGTGATGTTAAAAAAGCCAACCAACCGTGGAATCCCCCGACACCCTTCGATCACAACCTCCGCAACCTCACCCAGATTTTGAAGGCCGACCCCAAAGCTCCTTTTGATGGCGATTTAAGGCTGCAGCAATTCGAAGGTGAAAAGACAAATCAAGATGAATATAGCCGAGCAGTGCATGATGCCGAGAAAGCCATTTGATTTTGCTTATTCCTCATTCGTGACGAGCTTATTCTGGCCATGGTTTTTTGTAATAGACAATTCTTATATTTGTATTCCTAACAATGTTGCCGGCCTTGATGCCGAGTTCTTATGTATATATAATTTTTTGCTTTCTGTTTTGATAGGAGTTTCCTTATTTTATCAAGGAGATTTTGGACAACTCAAGGTTTTGACCTTGATTTAGCTAGGAGTGTTTTAGATGAGTTGTCCTCATTTTAGAGAGGATTTGTTAGTGGTAGAGCTTTAGAATTCTCCTTCGAGGAACATTTCATATAAAGCCCTATGTCTTAGTGAAGAGAGTTTATTTCTTGACCCCGTATTTACAAGGTTTTGGTGGCAACAAATAATATGAAAGAAACTCGACTTTCACATATAGGTGCTTTTTACAATAGCTTCAGCTTTTTCAAAAAGGATCTCTCTTCACTGATAATAATTTACTGATAATATCTTCGGAGGTGGTCGGCATGCCAAGGATTTTTTAGTTCCTTTCTGTCTTGTTCTGCCAGCCGATATGTGCCTTCTCGGATAATGCCTGTAATTCTGAAGGGACCTTCCCAATTTGGGGAGAACTTGTTCCTGCTCGCGTTCCTCCCAGTTACTTTTATTTTCCTGAGTACCCAATCCCCCACCAAGAAGGACCTTGGATACATCCGCTTATCGTGATGGCTTTTAGTGAGTTATTTGTAATTTATCATTCTCATTCTTGCCTCAAGCCTTCTTTCTTCAAGTAAGTCCAGGTCAAGCCCCTGGGCTTCTTTGTTTGTCTCTTCAATGAAGTAGGTTACCCTAGGGGTGGGAAGAGCCATCTCTACAGGAGCCATAGCTTCAGTGCCGTATGCTAGGGCAAATGGAGTTTCTCCGGTTGATCCTCTTACCGAGGTGCGAATACTCCACAGGACTATGGAGAGCTCGTCGAACCATCTTCTTTTCTTCTCATCAAGGCTTCTTTTTAGAGCATGGAGGATCTGTTTGTTCCCAGCTTCGGCTTGACCATTTCCCTGCGTTTGAGCGACCGAGGACATCCAATGCTTGACTTTCATGCGCTCGCAGCTCGCAGTGAATTTATAAGAAAATTGCGTTCCATGGTCCGAGACAATAACCCGAGGTAGACCGAACCGACACCAAATGTGATCGTGAACAAAACTAATGGCATTATCCTCGAAAATGCTAGCTAGGGGTTTCGCTTCTACCCACTTGGTAAAATAGTCGATCGCGACGATCACAAATTCGCAATTACCTTTAGCTTTGGGGAAAGGACCGATGAGGTCTATTCCCCACATGTCGAATGGCCAGGCCGCTACCACTGGAGTTTGAGGGACTGCTGGTAAGCGAGGGATGTCTGCAAATCTCTGGCATTTGTCGTATTTTCTCACATAAGCCTTGGCGTCCTTTCTCAAACTTGGCCAATAGTAACCGTGAAAAACGATCCGATCGGTTAACGTCCTTGCGCCGGGGTGGCCTCCACAAACGCCTTCATGAACCTCGGCGAGTAGGTCATCCACCGTTTCTGGTCGCACGCATCGGAGCAGTGGTTTAGTGAATGATTTTCTGTAAAGCACCTCTCCGATCATAGTGTACCTCGCTACTCTCTTCCGCACGATCTGTGCCATGTTGTCGTCGTCTGGCAACCTTCCCCATTCGATGTATACCTGAATTTCGTCGATCCAGCATTTAGGGGTAGGTATGATGGGTAGAACGGAATCTCTGTTGATGGAGGGTAAATCTAGAAACTCTGTTTGTACTTCTCCAGGAAGGTCCTTCAGCTTGCCAGAAACTATCCTTGATAGATAATCGGCCCTCGCGTTGTTTGCTCTTTCAATCTGCACCATCTCCCAATACTTAAATTCCCCTAGCAACTTCCTCGCAAGCTCACAATATTTTAATAACGTGGAGTGAAGAGCCTCATACTCCCCCAAAATTTGCCTCACAATGAGTTAGGAGTCACTGAAGATGAGCAAGTGCTCGGCCCTAACTTCTTTGGCGAGCTCAATGCCGGCGATCAAAGCCCCGTACTCCGCTTGGTTATTGGATGCGGGGAAGTTGAATCGAATTGCTTTGCATATCTCTTCTCCCTCAGGTGATGATAATAATAACCCCGCCGCCGCCTTCTTTGGACGAACCATCGACGTCACGTCCGGTGATTTTCGAGCCTAACCAAGTATCCCGGTTTCATACCATTCCTGGGCGAGCTAGGAAATTTGTTCGATGTGCTCGCCTGCCCCTTTCGACTGAAATTGAGTCCTTGGCAAAAGATGTTTCTGCGATGAAGTCTGCCAAGATCTGAGCTTTGGCCGCCTTTCTCTGCTTGTAAGTAATATCGTACCCCGACAATTCCACCGCCCACTTCATCATCCTTCCCGCTACATCGGGCCTATGAAGTATTTTTCTAAGTGGTAAGACAGTGTAGACGATCAAAGCATGGGCTTGAAAATAATATCGGAGTCTCCGGGCTGCTACGACGAAGGCCAAGACCACCTTTTCAACGTTTAGGTATCTTGTCTCCACGTCGGTTAGAGCGTGGGAGACGTAATACACAGGTCTTTGAATCTCCTTGTCTTGCCTTAGTAAGACCGACGCTACAGCTGAGTCTGAAGCGGGGAGGTATACGTATAGAATCTCGGAGGGTGTGGAGCTGGAGAGCAGTGACGGGCTGCCAAGATATTCCTTCAGCTCGGCAAATGCCCTGTCGCATTCTTCGTTCCATGAAAAATTCTTTGTTCCCTTCAGTACTTTGAAAAATGGCAGGCTCCTTTCTGCTGCCTTGGCGATAAACCTGCTTAAAGCTGTAATACGTCCATTCAGCTGTTGGATTCCACGCACTGGATGGAGCCCGCATGTCTACCAAAGCCTTGATCTTTTTGGGATTAGCCTCAATCCCCCTTTCATTCACCATATAGCCCAAAAAATTTTCCACCTTTACTTCAAAAGCGCATTTCGCGGGATTCAGTTTCATCTTGATTTTTCTCAAGTTGGCAAATGTCTCATTAAGGTCGGCGACGTGGCTATTCCCTTTCGTTTTGATGACCATGTCATTGATGTACGCCTCCACATTTCGACCAAGCTGGTCGCCGAATACCCTGTTTACCTTTCTCTGGTAGGTTGCTCCCGCATTCTTTAGTCCGAAAGGCATTATAACATAACAGTAAAGTGCCCCTGCTGCTCGGAAGGCAGTTAACTTCTGATCAGCGAGCCACATTCGAATCTGATGATACCCAAAGTATGCATCAATAAAACTCAGAATCCAGTGGCCGACTATAGCGTCAACGAGTTGGTCGATCCTTGGGAGAGGATACCGGTCTTTTAGGCAGGCCTTGTTGAGGTCAGTGAAGTCAACGCACATGCGCCATTTTTTGCTCGTCTTTTTTACCATCACTACGTTGGCTAGCCATGTTGGATATAGAATTTCCTCGATGATCCCTGCTAGGAGTAATTTTTTGACATCTTCCTTGATCGCGACTGCTTTTCCGGGGAAAAGACTCGGGGTCGCTGTTGTATGGGTGTAATACTTGTATCCACATTCAATTTGTTTACCGCGACCTCTTCATCAATGCCTTTCATGTCCTTGACCGACCAGGCAAAGACGTCGGTGTTTGCCCGTAGGAACTCGATGATCTCTTCCCTTTCTGCAATAGGTATTTCTCTTCCTACTTTGATTTTCTGGTCCGGATAGTCGAAATTCACGACTACCTCATCTAAATCTTCGTGGGGTAGAATGTCGGGCTCATTGCGGTTGTCCAGGCTTTCCACTATGAACATCCCATTTTGAGGTCGGTTACTTGGTCCGGGGATTGAGCCTGACTGGGCTACCCCGGGCATCCCCGGATCTCCATCTTCTTCTTGCGAGCTAGCCATCCTAGCTCACTTTGATTGCTATGGATTGGTGGAGACTGGGTTAGTTTGATTAGCCCGATTCTCTTCCACTCCAGTTTCTTCAACTAGTTTCTGTGTAGTCGAGCAACCAGCGGGTCCCTCTTTCCAAATGGGAAAGTCCTCGGGAAGCTTTTCCACGGATGATACCGTCCCCTTCTTTTTCATCTTCTCCTCATTTTGTCCGACGAACTTCAGGTACACGAGGGCACTTTTAGAGTTTTAGGGTCATTTTTTATCATACCTGCTCCTCCACTAGTCGGGAACTTGATTCTCTGGTGGGCTGGCGAGGAGACCATATCGAATTTTATCTGAGCGGGCAGCCCAAGTAACGCGTTGTACGGGGAGTCGAGGTCGAGTACATGAAAACTGACATCCTCGGTCCGAGACCGATCATTATCTCCCAGGGTAACCTGTAGAGTTATCACACCTTTAACCGTGACTTTGTGTCCCGTGAACCCCTCGAGTCTCACTCCGCTCAGGCTAAGATGAGCATCTCTGAATCCCAGTGCTTTAAAGCAATCATAAAACATGACATTCCGTCCTGCCCCCGTGTCGATCAACACTCTTCTGACAAACTGGCTCCCCATTTGAACACGAAGAGTCAATGGTTGCTCTTTTGCCGTAGGATTCGTAGCAAGCACGTTGGGATAAAACGTTATACCCTCCTCGCTCCTGTCGGGTAGCGGGCTGAATACTTTATCAAGGTTATGAATGGTATCCTTGAGCTGCGTTATACTTCTTGTGTCACCCTGAATTGTGTAGACATCAACATCTTCTTCGGTGGGATTGTCTCTAGGAGGGTTCCTGGACTGGTTTGCAGGACGAGCTCCATCGAGCTCAAATCTTTTTAGAGCTCCTCGATCAATCAGCCTCTGAATTTCCTTTTTTGATTGAAAGCATTCCTCTGTGTCGTGGTCATTCTCTTTATGGAAAGCGCATTTCTTGTTAGGGTTGCGTTGATAATTAACCTTCATTAGTGGGCGGGGTCGCTCCAACTTGTTTTCCCGGAACAATACGTTCATGATGTGCTCCCTTGTTTCGTTCAAGGGTGTATAGTGTTCCTCTTCCCTTGAAGTTTTATTTTTATCTTTTTTCATCGTCGCTTTTGACGTCGGTACATTAGCCTTTACCTCGACAGTCTTACTGGCCGGCATTGAGGTCCCCATCTTCAAAGCTTTTGCCTCAATGCCGCTCTCCATCTCCCCGATCTTCTGGGCAGCCAGATACATGGCCGCACTTGAGGCTGGCTGAATCTTGAATACGTGGGACATCATGCCGGCTGTATTCCACCTCAGCGAGTATGATCATTTTATCAGGCACATTCTGGAGCTCCTCGGCCACAGCTCTGAACCTTTTCAAGTATGCGACTAGGAACTCATCTTCGCCTTGCTTGACTTTGGTGAGGTCTGACTGGCTTTTTGGTATATCTCTAGCAGCAGAGAATTTGTTCAGGAACAAGGTTTTAAACTCACGCCAGTCGGGTATTGAGCCCTTTTCAAGTTCTTCAAACCATTTTAACACGGCGCCTTCAAAAGTGCTCAAGAACGCTTTGCACCATAAATCTAGTTTGCTCGAGCAGATCCCCATTTTAGCTTCGAAGCTGGACACGTGCTCCTTGGCATTCGTCTTCCCCTCATAGGACTTGAGCACGGGGAGTTTGAGACGTGAATCAGGCGAGGTTTCCCTAATTCGCTTGCAGAACGGGGCGAACTGATCTCTCGGCCTACTATCGAGCTTGCCGGACTCGAGGGCATCCAATCTTTCTTTAAGTTTTTTGAGCAAACCCTCTTCCGAAGTCGCAACCTTGTTATCACGAAGTGGTCGGGGAGGAAGGTCGTTTTCCTTTGGTCGTTTATGGGATGTGGCATCTGATCGGGCCTACTTTTCTCCGGTGTGGGCGATCGTGCTCGATGTGCTGACCTTCCTCGAGACCGTTCTCCTCGCCCCTTTCGTTCTGAGTCTCCTTGTGACACCAAAGTGTAAGATCATGTCATGCACGCTCGGCCTTGGGCGAGCTCCTTTGTCATCTCTGGTTAGCCTGTCGTGAGCGCTAACCCTCTGAACCTCTCTGGCAGGTCTTTCAATCCTTTCATGAACACTTATCCTGGTCGCGCTAGAATCGGATGTTCGCAGATGAGACCTCGCCTCGGATCCCCTTATCGACCTGCCAGGGTGCGCATCTTTCCGCCGATTATCTCCTTGATCATTTTGCGAGGGAGCCTCCAATCTGCGAGCCAGTTCAAACTCGCGTGTCTCCAGCTCCCTTTGTTTCTCCATGAATGCTTTCTCCTTACGGATGTGCTCAAGTTCGGCTAGGTCCCACTCTTTCGGAATGGGGATCCTTGGTTCCTGCCGAGCTGTAGCTTCTGCATTAGTGCGAGCAATTGCCCCTGCGACAGCGTTGCTCGCGGACGGGCTTTCCATCAGGCGACTGCTACTCGTTCTCTTGCCCTTACCGGCTTGTGTTTTCTTTTGAGCTGTCTGGGTAGCTTTCTGAGTTCTCACCATTTCTGGGGCCTTAGCATGCGTTTCCAGAATGGGATTAGGAGTGGCCTCCGTGGTGCATTTTGTAGCTTTCTGGGCTGGAGATTCAGCCCGAGGAGCTATTGAAGCAGTGGTTGGAGGAGGTTGCTTAACAGGTGTTTGTTTGCTTGTAGCCATCTCACTCGGCGTCGAGGTTGTTTACAAGGTCCCGGCAACGAAATCAAATTGATCACACCAAAAAGATCTTCGTGACCACGTCGGATCTACGTGTATAGCTAGTTTCTGGTCAGGATACCTCGGCTCTCAAAAGGCGTCTCTTGTCGGGACCAAACCGTCGTGAGTAAGCTGAGTTCCTAGCTGTAAGACAATTAAAACACCGTCAAGGATATCGGGGGTTCACCCGACTAGCACCCTCCGGTATGAGAATCAGTGTTGAAATAAATGTAGAGGCAGTTTGATGTTTAATGCTAACTAATCCTCCACAGGGAATGAAGGTGAGGGTGTTTAATGCTAGTGAGTAAATGTAATTCTCCAGTATCTTGGTCAGTTCTACAGAGAAAAACTACAGCTTCGTCTTAAATGAAGAAAATACCTTGCTTTTATAGTGGAGATGGCATGTTGAAATGTACGAAATTTACCTCCCGGATCTCCGGGAGTTAAGTGTTTATCAGTGAACCCATCCCTCCTGTCAGTCTGGAGAGAGAATAAAAGCTTCTGTTCTGGGGATGAGGGGGAACCATAAATGCTGATGTTGCTTTGTTCAGAAGAAAACTCTTTCTCCCATGGGAATGTCTTGTGTCTTTCGAAAATTGTGCTGACCATCAAGGGACATTAAATGCTTAATATTGACCCCTGACCGAGGAAGGGTGTTCTCGATGCCGAGGTACTCCTATTTATTGGCGAGGATGTCCAGGAAGTTATACCGAGGTCGAGCTCGGATGCTAACCTCGGCTAGAAATCTTTGGGGTAAACCTTCAGTTGGGAACCTGGTTTTAAGTCCTCGGTTGAAATCTTCGGCTGCTCTGAGGATCGGGCTGCCATGGTCAACGTAGAGGCGGGACCTACTTGAGTGTCGCGGACTACACGTAGGATGAGTGTTTGGGAGGATCCCATCAAGTTGAATTCCGAGGATGTTTTGCAAACTGGAAATCTCAAATTGCAGGTCAGGCAAGGGCTAATAGCAGCTGAATAATGGTAGGGATTTTGAGGATTGTAACGATGGGCAAGAGGAGGGCTTTTCTTCTCAAGCTTTTGGGGACACAGCTGTAAATGAGGGTGGCCCGTCTTGTGAGGACGAAAATGGATGGACATTGAAAGAAAGCGGGGATTCTGGAATGAGATGGGAGGATTGTAATCCAGAAATGGTCGTTGATAAACAGCAGGACTTTTTGAAGGGATTCATAGTTTCGAACTGTGTCAGGAAGCAAAAATTTTAATTCGCAACAGGACTAGGGCTTGGCATAAGGCAGATCAATCGGGTATGTCAGAATTGAGTGGTTTTGAAGGTACCATAGTTGTGTCAAGGGAGAACTCGGAAACGTAAGCGGAGGAAGCCCTTGAGTGCTCTCCTTTGGCTGTGGTCAGACCCAAGGAGATTAGTGGTCGGGAAATGGTGGAATGTGATGATGAAAAAATAGATATCTCAAATTGGGGAAAAAAAAAAGGGCAGAAGGTTTTGGGAAATTTTTGGGGGTTTCTTGTTCAGGATACGAGGAGCAAATTGTGGCACTTCTGCTGGAAATAGAGAGGGGAAGACGCACTTCAAAAGGGAGTATCAAGCAGCAAAGTAAGACTTGCGGGAGAGCAATCTGGGAATTAAAACAATTGAGATGTATAATGAATTATGACGGGGAGGGGAGTAAATCGGGGAGGATGAGGAGAAAAAATCGGAGCTGCTAATATGGAGCTGAAAATTTGAAGTTGGAATGTGCGGGGGCTAAATGATTTATCGAAAAGGAAAATAGTTGTGGTGTAATTAGAAGATGCAAGCCTCAAGTGATTTGCTTGCAAGAGACAAAGATGGAGACGATAAATAAACAATGGTGGATAGCGTGGGTGGCAAGTGGGTAGTGGGACTATGTTGGGACAGCAGGGCAACAGGGGGAATTTTGGTGATGTGGGACAACAGATTCTTTTCTAAATTGGGGACTTTTAAAGGCTCTTTCTCTTTATCGTGTTTGTTCAAAGGCGTGGAGAAGGATGTTACCTGGGTGTTCTCTGGTATTTATGCCCGTGTGCAGATTCAAGGAGAGGTGCTTTTTGGCTCGAGTTAAAGTCACTCAGAGAGTCGTGGAATTTTCCTTGGTGCATAAATGAAGAGGAGTTAATAGATCTTCCTTTAGCAGGGAGTACATTCACATGGCTCCGAGGTGGAGACCGGAATTAGCGCTCGCGAATCGATAGGTTCCTTATTTCTTCAGAGTGGGAGGAGATTTTTTACGGGACCACTCAGTCTTGTCTACCGAGAGTCATCTCCGATCATGCTCCCCTTTGGTTAGAATGTGGTGCTACTCTCAAAGGGAAATCTCTGTACAGATTTGAAAATGTGGCTTGCAGAGCCGGATTTTTTGGAGTGGGTAAAAGCAAGGTGGAGTTCCTATGTGGTGGAGGGAAACCGTGCTTTAGGCTCTCCAAGAAATTAAAGATGCTTAAAGAGGATCTCAAAAGGTAAAATATGGAATCTTTTGGGAGGATCGAGATCGGAATAAAAAATGTCATAGAAGAAATTAAAAGGTTGGATGAGAAGGAATGTGTGGGTTCTTTGGACAGTGATGATTTCCAACGGAGCAAGGCTTTGAAGATTGAACTCAGCAAACTTATTGTAAGTGAAGAAATATGTTGGACGCAGAAATCTCAAGAGCTTTGGCTTAGGGAAGGGGATAAGAATACGAGATTTATACAAAGGGGAACTTGATTCGAAACACCATAATTTATGGAGCTATGACGGAAGATAAAATTGAGATAAAGAAAGGGATTGTGACTTTCTACCGGAAGCTTTATTCGGAAGACGGGGGTTGGCATCCAAAAGTAGATGGGATGTGTTTCAGATCGTTATCCATGGAGTCCTGCGATATGCTTGAAAGGCCTTTTTCTAAAGAGGAGATTGTGGCAGCGCTTCGCAGTTTGGATGGAGACAAGGCTCCGAGGTCTTTCTATTTCGGTGAGGGTTTCGAGAAAAGTCTCAATGCCACTTTCATCACTCTCATTCCTAAAAATCTGGGCTGGAGTTGAAGGATTTTAGACCCATTAGTCTCATTGGTTTTGTGTACAACCTAATTGCTAAAGTTTTGTCGTCTCGGTTGAAAAGGGTGATTGGAGAGGTTGTTTCAGAGTCTCAACATGCCTTCGTGGGAGATAGACACATCACGAATGTAGTCTTGATTGCAAATGAGGCGGTGGATTCTAGAGAGCGAAGTGGAACCCCGGGGCTCCTTTGTAAGTTAGATATTGAGAAGGCTTATAATCACGTCAAGTGGGATTTCCTTATTTACCTTCTCTCTAGAATGGGTTTGGGGGAGAAATGGAGGTGGATTTCATTTTGCATTTCTTCGGCAACATTCTCGATTTTGAACAATGGGGAACCAGAAGGCTTTTTCGCTAGCTCAAGGGGCCTTCGGCAAGGGATCCCTCTCCCTTTCTTGTTCATAATGAGGATGCTTGATAAATCTGTTGATGGCGGCTTCATCTAAGGTTCCCAGGTGGGTAGGGTAAATGAGTTAGGCGTGGTGGTGTCCCACCTTCTGTTTGCGGATGATACCCTTGTTTTTTGTGGGGCAGACGGGGCTCAATTAGGGTATCTCACACTAGTACTCTTATTTTTCCAAGTGGTGTCGGGACTCAAGATTAACATCCCGAAGAGCGAGGTTATCCCTGTGGGGTTGGCGGAGAACTTGGAAGATTTGGCCTCTTTTTTTGGTTGTAAGACCGCGTCTCTCCCAACTACTTAAGTCCTCCTTTTAGGATCTCCGGCCAGAAGTGTCTCTATGTGGAATCCGGTGCTAGAAAGGTTCGAACGACGGTTGGCGGAGTGGAAGAGACAACTCCTTTCAAAGGGGGGTAGATTGACTTTGATAAAGAGTACTCTAGTTAACCTCCCTCTTCCCTATCCCTGCTTCAGTGGCAAAGAGGATTGAAAATTTTGAGAGAGATTTTTTATGGGAGGGCCGCGCGGAGGAGAGGAAGTATCATCTAGTTGGGTGGACCTCGGTTTGCTCTAGTGTTTGGGATGGAGGTTTAGGGATTAAAAAAATTCAGGTTTTTAACCGTGCGTTGTTGGGTAAATAGTTATAGCGGTTTCTCATCGACAAAAATGCCTTGTGGAGGAAAGTGGTGTGTGAAAAATATGGGGAGGGCAGCAATGGTTGGTTTCCTAGAGAAGTTTCAACTTCTTACGGTACTAGTGTGTGAAAAGGCATTTGGAAAGGGTGGAATTCCTTTAAGAAGTTTCTTTCCCTTGAAGTGGAAACGGAGAAAGTATTAGCTTTTGGAATGATAGGTGGTGCGGTGAAAATGAGCTTTGGAGAGTTTTTCCCAATTTATTCAACATTGCTGTGGACAAGGAGGCAATGGTGTGCTCTACCTTGAGATTTCAGGAGGCTCTATTTCTTGGAATCCCATCTTTAGAAGAGCATTACAGGACTGGGAACTAGGGGAGATTGGTCATCTTTTTGAACTATTGTACGCGTAGCAAATCCATTCTTCCAGAGATGATCGAGTCATTTGGGAGGTCTCAAAGAACAGGACCTTTTCACTAAAGTCCTACTATTGGGCTTTGAGCAGCAGCAGTCGTAGTGTCTTCCCGTGGAAGACGATTTGGAAATCTAAAGCCCGGGCAAGGTGGCTTTTTTTGCTTGGGAGGCCTCTCGAGAGGCTATTCTCATGGGGGATAATTTTGAGGGCAAGAAGGAGAATTTATGTGAACCGGTGCTTCATGTGCAAAAAGGATGAAGAGAGTGTCAATCACTTGCTTGTGCACTGCCCTGTTGCTTCAAAAATGTGGGACTTTGTTCTTCGTTTATTTAGTGTCTCGTGGGCTATGCCTCGATCCATTAATGAGCTTTTCAGAGGTTGGTCGCTACACAAACGTAAAAGGAGAAATGTCGTATGGGATGCAACTCCATTGGCAATGTTTGGTGGATTTGGAAAGAAAGAAATAGAAGAATTTTCGAGAACGTAAAGCTAGATATAGAGAGATTGAAGGAGAGTTTGATTCAGACTTTGTGTTTTTGGTGTTCATTTTGGGTTGGCGATTCTTTTGTTCCTTTCATGGACAGTTTTTCTCTTTTGTAAATCTTTTGTCGGAGTATACTTCCTGTATACAAACGACACGTCACCTGTTTTGACGCTTTTTTATACTATCTTTACTTATCAAAAAAAAAAACTACCACGATATAGGCTGTCACAATAACCGAGTATACAAACCCCATGCAACTTATTGTCCAAGCATTTTAAACTTTACCAAAGCAAAGCAGAGGTATATTTACTTACGATGAGCCATCCAAACTGGAAAGCATATCCCCAGATCCATTCTGCTCAATTTTTTTTCCTAGCATTAACAATTGTATAGTAAGTAACAAAAAAAGGTATTCTTACTGATGGTCCATGATGAGATATTTAATAACATTCATCGTCAAAGCAGAAGATCCGTTTCACTTAATATTCCAAGAAGACAACAATCATTGCGGTTGCTATGTAGTTATGAAAAGAGGAGATACAAAGAAATATAATACACCTACCATCAGAGGAGGAGTCTGGGAGGTACTTTGCGAGTCGATACTTCTGAAGTGCAATAATTGTAGTGAAAGTCTGAAACACTTGAACACAAGGAAACCTTAAGGAAAATTTGCATAGTAGAACCATCATTTACATACCTGTAAATGGCTTTTGACATGGTAAATTGTTAGTCCTTGAACACCCATGACTCTAAGTACACCTTTTGGAGTAGCCCCTGGAAATGACGTGGTTGTGGATAAATTTCAGAGTTGAAACAAGAAACATGAATATTTGCTTTCTTGTTAACATCCATGCAACAAAATTATATCATTGAAAACAAGCCAACTCTCTTTAGCAGTTTCTTCCCAAATATTTTCTGACATACATTAATGCATTCTACCCAACTTTTAAGTTTTGTATCATAAAAAAGTTATCTAGAACTTTCCAAAACCCTAATTGGGCTAATGAGAAGACTATTTGAGAAAACTGATCCAAATTTTCAGACGTTTAATACCCAAAACAAAACCCTCCAACAGTTTCATATATTTTTAACTTATAATCATTTATGAACACAATTTAACAGCAAATATACTGTGGTGTGTAAAACTGATAACAGCGCATTCTCAAGCAAAACTGCCAGCAATATACTTTTTAACTATTTCAAGTCAAATGACTTAACCCATTCTACCAATCAATCAAGCCCATACAATGTGAAGGTGATATATAGATTTGCTGATAACATATGCAATGGATAATATAGATTTTCAAAATGAAAATCCACAGATACCTTGTTTTACAGGAGCACAGTCCAGGTGTCTATCTTTCATTTGGTGAATCCCAAAAACAGGAGGGATATTTCTTTCAAAAGTTCATGATGCAAGTACTTGGACTATGACAAAGACGCTATAGATAAAACGAGCTTTAAAATGGAAAGTGAAATCTCACTCTTTATCCTTTCTCAAACTTCTTTTGTACTTTAGATGACAGTATGCAGAGAGAGATCAACATTGTAAACAGACTTAAGCTATTGAGATGTAGATTAAGACAACTCACTATCTGGTCCACCCAGTTGTGCAACAGCATCAACAAAACGTTCATGAAGCTCATGTGTCCAACGCATTCTTTGCTTAGAGGCGAGACTAGCATTGCTGTTGAGGCTACTACCTGCACCACTCGGGTCCATTGTGCTGGCACCAGAATCTGATGGCTGACTAAGGCCTACGGCGTTGTTCTGAACTAAACACGAGCTAGAAACACCCTTTCCTTGATACATTAGTCATTAAACTACATTTATGAAACGCAAGTGTCAATTAAGATAGACAAAAGATAGACAACCAATTTAACTACCATGTAGATCTGAATAATGAAAAGAGCTCATATGCTGCATAAAAGGTAAGAGTCAAACCTCAGATGTTCAGATGAGATTACATGGCTCAAAGCATGAGAGTTTCTCCACAACACTCATCTGACAGGTCAAGGATCGCAAAATTAAATTGAAGCAAACTCACTTGGTTGTATTCCAAGATAACAGAAGATACTTCCCAGGCAGGGGAACAAAAAATCAAAAAATAAATTAAGCTACTTTATCACAATTGTATGGTGTCTATTTCCTCTTTACATTGTCCTAATTAAAGATTCCATATCTTTACATAGTAAGCCAACAAAGAGTCGGCCCTGACCCTGCTCGAATTGGGGTCTACCTCTGTCTCCATGATTCCCCTTCATTATTCTCCTTTATTCGTGCATTCGCTTTCCTCCACACAGACTCTCTCCTTCCATGCTCTCTTCAACTGCCCCTTTTGTCTTATGCACAATTTACCAATTGCATCACACTTCTATATTACCCACTACATTACAGCCCAAGAAAGAATGGAATTAGCCCCCACTAATACATGACAAGTGACACCATATTAGAAATTGACCCAACCACTCTTCCTCGCTTCTTCTGTACTAGCACACAGAACGTGAGATTGATTTCTAAAGTATAGTCTGTACTAGCACACAGGACGAAGATGCTCGTTTGTGTGTTGAGGTCTCACTGCCTATTTGCCTAATCTCAGGGGCCATTGAAATTAAACCCAGTATTGAAACTAACCCCGTTAAAGTGGATGGCTGTTAGGGTCAACCCCCTTTGAAATGTTGCAACCCCTTTGAAAGTAGAGTGGCATTGATGTTTTTACAAAAGGTACAATGGCAATCTGAAGTTTCCCTAGAGTACAGTGTCAAAATTGTGTAATAACATATTCCATCGAACATCAACCGGATTGATTCAGCTGTTTCACCATGGTCCTTGGATGTTTGTTAGGTCACATGCAAAGTTTGGCTTCAATCCAACTTGATTTAGGTGGCCATGCTGAGTATGATACTAGGCCCCTGTTTTGTGTCTATTCCCATCAGTGACTGTGGGCCCAGAATGCTACTATAAGGGACCATATGCCCTCATCAACGGAATGAGCAGTGACCCACATGCGCATGGCAGCGCCTCGCAATGGGCTCGTCGTCAACACCAAAGGCAATGATGGTTCGCTTAAGTGTTGGGTTGATGTTGGCACATGCATGCCATTGGCACATGGGCTGCCTTGTGGGCTGAATATGGATTGCGTAGTGCGCGGCCTTGGGCATTGATGAGCAGTCATATGCACATGCACATGACTTAGCAGTGGCCAAGTAGCTGAGTAGCAGCGGTGCCATTGCTTTGGTGCAAAGCTAGGTGCAAACAAGGGCTAAGCCATGATTTGGTAGGGCATTGTCAAGTTGATGGCAGAGCGGGTAGAGTCAGTAGCACAAGGTTTGAACCATAAGTCAAGCATGCGAAGCACATTAGGACACGGTTTAGGCATGTGAGAAGTTGCCGCTAGCGGTATGAGCAATTGTGCTTAGTGAAGAGTTTGTGGGACACTTAGCGTAGCAGCTGGGATGGTTATCTACAGATTTGTAGGATGCCTTTCGCATTAGGGGCCGTCAACTGCCAGGCATGTGCCATTTTTGGTATCTATTTAAGGATTGCAGGATGTAAGGGATGCAAGGTATAAACGCAGGTTAAAGAGTTCAAACGAGAACCAAAACCAAATGTCTTATGTCGCAATACACCTTAAATTTTGTGAGTTCCTTTGCACTTGCTGTTGAATAAGGTTGGGAAAGAGTTCCTGCAATTAATGTGTCGTGTTGAATGTGCAAGTTAGTGTGTGTGCATTGAAATCTGCAGTCCTGTTTCTTTGTTTGCAAGAATGGAGAAGGAAGAAGTCAAGTCAGTGTTGTTAGCTTGGCAGGGTTAGTCATTGACGTAATAGATGTTTCTACTCTGCTTCCTAGTTTGTTTGGGTTCAAGGCGAAGCAAGAATCAAGTTATTTATTACTAGTCATAGGGTATTGTGAAGTTGGTAAGCTGCTGGTCAGTTTCATATTAATATTTTAATGTTTTTAGAGTCGAGGGTTCTTCGCCATTCACCAGTTTTGCTGGAATGAGTTTCCATACTATCCTAGGAGTCTTATTTAAGTATTATGTTATTTGTTGAATAGTGAGATCCAATTCCTTGGGTGTGATGAACCTTAGGGGTGATGCCTAAGGTTGCCTTGGTGCCAAGCCAGGTTTTCCCTTCTATTTCATTACAGGTTCCCTGATTCAGCTATGTATCTTTACGCCTCCTAAATTCTCCCTTCCAATACCTAATTACTCAATTAATAAACCCTAGTTTCTACCTACACTGTACACCTAAAACAGACCCTCTCCAACCTAATTACCATTCACGGATATTGTTCATTTTGTCTGGAGCAGCCCCTGCAACTTTCCTTTTACGAACCTAACCTATCCCAAAACCCATACCATTCTGATATACCTTTTGAATGCCCAAATACAGCCACCTAATTGCCCTTGTATCGCTGGTTCTGCATCAAGAACTTAGCCTCCACATGAAATCGGAAAGAGGGAATGGACGAGGCATATGAGAGCAACATAGAAATCATAAACAGATTGACTACTAAATAAACTCGAAGGACCAAGGTTCCAAATTCGACTATCGGCAATATTATTGAAGGGAACATTGCCCAAAAGAGTAAGAAGCTAGAAGTTCCTCAATTCCCTCTCATTAGGATTTCTAGAAGGAAGTGGAAGTCCGAGCAAGATTATCACCATTAGAAGAAATGAAGTTGTTAATATTGCAACGAGGATAATTGAAAATTATGTGAAAACTCTGAAGCAAGAAGCCTTCCCCCAAGCATAGTCTCAAAAGCGAACGTGACGACCATTACCAACTCAATATGAATATGAGGGAAGAAATAATAAGATAACAGGAAATGGACGGGGGCTAGCATGAGAAGTGTAGATCAAAGGCTTAGCATCCCATCCATTTTGATGGATCCCAAAATTTGCTTTCAAGCACATGATGCCAAAGAGAGGTTGGTTCAAGGGGAAAAAGCCATAGCCATTTTGCCATTAAGGATTTGCTCTTGAATACCAACTTACCCAAACCCAGATCCCCCTCATCAATCGGCTTACACACAGTCCCCTAGCTAACTAAGTGATCCCCTCCCCATCCCCGGACCAAATAACATGTATGTATCAACGTATGGAGGTAGGCGTGTGTATGTGTGTGTGTATAATCTAGAGTTGTTTATTGACGTGCCATGCTCATTTAGATCTGGATGTATCAAATAATGACCTTAGGCAGCTATGATTCAATCTATTTTGTATATTAAGATAAGGTTTAAATTTATTTTCAAGATTTACCAACAGATTATAAAGGCCCAATGCTAGTGCTAATCTTATAGTAACAACTCTCATGATGTCCTAACTTGAACTTGGTCATAAACTAAAGAAGGATCCTTTTGACAAGTGCCGTATGACACTTGCAACATATTTAGTTTCAGGAAAAAAATTGCTTTAGAAATATGTACCAATACATTAATGAATTTTAGCAATGCAATGATAACAACTCCAAACACGAGATATCTTCTCTGACTCTAGACAAGAGCCATTAACAGCAATAGTTATCATCAACAACTCTATATGAGATATGAGGGAAGAAAGAATAAGAAAACTGGGAATGAATATACTACGATTTAATGAATGGTGTACATGAATTATTTTGATATTGTAAATCTATCATTTTCCAAATTAATACAAGTTGGATACTGCTGGAAAATTTGTTGCAATTATAACTGGTAGTTACGTATTCCGATCATGTTAAATAACCGAGTTGCATGGAAGTATTTAAAAAAAAAATTTCCAAAATCAAGGTACTAAAATTATACGTGTGGTGTTAAAGGAAATCGAATCCCAATATATATAAATTGTTGATCCTCTTAAAATTGATTACAGCAATTAGATGTAGTTAACTTCAAATTACTCAGTGCTAAGAGGGAACACAGGAACCGGTAAGTTAAGAACTGGAAAGTATAACAAGTGAAGATTAGAAAACTCCGGAGCTCCCAGCCCATAAGCTAGAATAAGTGACCGGAATTTATGAATTCTAGTATACCCTTACTAAAAGCAACAGGAAATTAAGGCTTTTGTTTTGGGACCGGTACATAGAATATCCGATCCAGCATAATATAACAATCAACCGAACTTAAGAGGCATTGAACAGCTGCAATTTTCTAGTTAAAATCAAATACCGACAGATGGGAAAGGGAAAGGCATACCAAGAGAAAGAGTGAGAGATCGCTTCGTCTTCTATTTTACTGACGTTGAGATAGAAACGATGAAGTCTGTAGGATTTGTTTTCGAGAGTTGCTATTTACACCGAGTTTTGTCCGAGTAAATCCAACATAAATTACTAAAGAGCGGCACCCCCAAAATTGCTAACCATACTCTTTTATTATTATTACAAAATTGTCACAATTTTAAAAGACAATATTATCGTTAAAATTTTTGAGAATCTTAAGATATGTATGGCACCCCTAACCGTCACAATTTCAAAAGACAATATTACCATTAAAAATTTTGAGAACCTTAAGATATGTACGGCACCCCTTACTGCATGCTTAATAATATGTGCAACACTCTCGGCCGCACGCCCTAAAGTATGTGCGACAGACCAGTGTCGCACATTCCTTAGGGCGTACAGTCAGGGATGCCGCACAATCCATTCACAATTTTCTCCAAAAAATTTAAAAAATCATTAAAAATTTTAACCAAAATGTGTGTCATACCGGATAGAATATGATTCTTCTTTTTTCTAATTGTGAATGATTCTTTTCTAAAGAAGCGTGTTAAATAATGCATCCAAAAGTGCTAAACAATACACCCATGTTTATAAAATTACTATACTACCCTTAAACTAAAAAAAAATTAAAAAACAAAAAGTAACCTACCCCTCCCCCACCCCCTAATCAGCCATACTTCACCATTCTAAACATCACCCGGCTCTCTCTTCATTTTATATCTCACAGTTCATTTTCTCTCATTCTCTCCACATTTCTTACATATCTCTTACATTTCTCCACCATTTTACTCAAAGAAATAAGGTATGTTTCTTTATAATTTTTGTAATTTTCTATTAATTGTTAATTGTTTTAACTAATTAAACTGAAAAAAAAAATTGAATTTACGGAGAGGGCGGGCCTATATTCAAAGAAACCGGCCGGCTATATTTAAGTATAACCGGGCTGGCTATATTTAAATATAACCGGGCCGGCCTCCTTTTTTTCTTTTTTTTGAAATAAAAATGAAGTTCCTTTGGTCCACTTTATATAGTATATTACATTATTGATTATTAACTTTTTAAAATGCTATATTTTTGTTAGATTAAACTTTATAAAACATAAATAAAAACCCCTGAACCCAAAACTCTAACCTAACCCAAACTCTATTAAAATTTTCCAAACCCAAACTCTAACCTAACCGAAACCCAAACCCAAATTCTAACCAAACCCAAACTCAAACTCTAACCTAACCCAAACCCAAACCCAAACTCTAACCAAACCCGAACTCTAACCCAAACTCAAACCCAAACCCAAACTCAAACTCTAACCCAAACCTAAACCCAAACCCAAACTCAAACCCAAACCCAAACCCTAACCCAAGCTCAAACCCAAACCCTAACCCTAACCCAAACCCTAACCCTAATCTAAACCCTAACCTAACCCAAACTCTAGCCAAACCCAAACTCAAACCCAAACCCAAACTCTAACCAAACACAAACACAAACCCAAACCCAAACTCTAACCCAAACTCTAACCAAACCCAAACCCTAACCTAAACCCAAACTCTAACCAAACCCAAACCCAAACTCTAACCAAACCCAAACCTAAACCCTAACCTAACCCAAACCCAAACTCTAACCTACTCAAACTCTAACCTAACCCAAAACTCTAACCTAACCCAAACTCTAACCAAAACTCTATTAAAATTTAAACTTTTTAAATTTTATGTTTTTGTTAGATTAAATTTTTTTTTATGTAAATTTTATAATTCTGCTAATTATTATTGTCATTTATTTATTTATATTAATTGTAAACTTGTTATTGTTAATTTTAGATGTCAGGAGTTGGTGGTAGTGGCGGTGGTGACCAATCAGCGAAATCTTATAGCGGAGGTGAAGGATCGAATAGTAGTTGCATCCGCCAAGCAAAAGTAAGTAAGAAGCGAGGCGGGATAGTCGCAACCTATTGTCGGATCTCGTCGGCAGACTCCACCGATAGTTCATCATCCCGGTGTTACTCGTGAGCGAACTCCACCACTTTTCGGGGTCGGGATCTTTTCATATTGGTGGTCCTTCGCCAATGGTGAGAGTGATTTGGCGGCGAACGAGAATTAGAGGAAATGGGGGACATGTATTTCATCGGGTCCTTCGCGTAGTCGGATGACGGGTTCGACCATGAGGCCTGGAAGGGGAAATGGTGCGATGAGTGCTGTGCCTTTTCAGCAGTTGCATCGCAACTATCAGATCCAGATGGGTAGGAGTGACAATGATGATGACGATGATGTTGATGATGATGATGACGACGCTGACAACGACGACGAGGATGTTGCTATTGGTCGAGGAGGTCGAGGTCGTGGGCATGGTCGTGGACGGGGACGAGGAGTTGATACCGATGATGATGAGTGGATGTTATTGGATGCACATCCAGGGGGGCCCACCACGCCGACTTTGCTTACTGGTTTTCTTGGCCATATTGCGAATGCAATATGGAATGGCGAGGTAAAATAAATTATTTTCATGCATAATTTTGATTATTTTTATCAATATATTTTTTAAGAGATTGGTAATGATAATTATTAAATAGGTAATATTTTTTTAACAGGAAAGGCAAGTGTTAATTTGTCATAATGCTGTCGATCGCCTTACTAAATGGGTGATATTGTGCCGTCAGACGAACGACCTTATTAACGGGACTGGGTTAGGACATTTGAGGCAGTGCATGTTTCAGCACCTAAACATGCCTTTGATTTCTGCGTTTGTCGAGCGATGGCACCCGGAAACGAATAGTTTTCATATGCCATTTGGTGAGATGTCTATCACTCTACACAATGTTCATTACATTCTACGGATTCCAGTTACAGGGAATATTGTCATCCCGAACACATCAATATCGGGAATCAAGGGTCAGCTATCGGCCCTATTAGGAATGACTATGTCTGAGATCAACCAGCAGCTAAAGTCGAGCGGCATTAAATTCAACCTGTTGATGGAACGTTTAAGCCCAGAAGCAGTTAGTCCAAGAAATAGGGCGATGGGTTATATTATATGGTTGCTGGGTGCAACATTATTTTTGGACAAGACCCAGAATCGATTAATTGTGCACTATTTGCCCTTATTGGCGAGCTTAGCAGACGTTTCAGGTTATGCGTGGGGTGCAGCTGCCTTAGCATATTTATACCGCCAGCTGGGTATTGCTTTTAGGTCGAATACCGCCCAAATCGCAGGGTGTTTGACTTTGCTGCAGGTGTGTATAATTAATTATTGAAATTTAATTATGTAATTTTTTTTAACACAGTTAATTGACATTTTTTTCAGACTTAGATTTACGAGTATTTTCCTGCATTTAGACCGAGCAGGAGGCAAGGATGGACTCCGAACCTGTCGTGTTCATTGAGATGGCCCCCACTGCGACACCTAGGACGTCACAGACAGCTCTGCTAGAGTATAGACGTGCACTAGATCGCTTATCTGCTGATATGGTACGTATTTTATTTATTTTTATGTCATTGAATAGAATAATATTTTATTTTTATATCATCATTTTTTATTAATGATGTTTAATTATTTTATAATATAGGTGGCGTGGACCCTATTTCATGTGAATCTGACCATGGAAGTCCCAATTACTCTTTTTTCGGGCATAATTCATTCCAAGGATATTACCGAGCCGTATATGCCTGATCGATGCCTACGAGAGTTTGGGTATACACAAGTCATACCGTCTCAGATATACATCCGACCGTATTTCAACTCAGACACGCATTACGAGAACTGAAAGAACTTGAGGACCAACTGAATGTGGCCCTGGGTGAGACACCTCGAGTGGAGCAAGTGATCCCACCGAACCCTCATGCACCGAGCCAAGACTCCAATAGAGCGAGTCAAGGCTAAGAGGTGAGACCTTGTGATTGAACCCGTAAGAGTCATGTTCATCGTGACTTATTCTATCATATATTCGCTTTCCCTGTTTTTGGACTATCTTGTGTACTCTGATTTGGGTACTCATTCGTTAGAATATTATATCTCGTAGTCGACCTGAGAATATAATCATTAAGAGTGTGATACACTCTGTGATTCGAGTAACACGTATAGTATGTGGTAGTGGTGTCCAATGGTACCGATCCGTTCCGTCGAATGTATTCAGAGTTCGAAACTCTTATTTTCATTATGTTAACCTTGTGACTTATTGACGTGAATAGTGTGTCGCGAGCATGTTAACTTGCGATTCCCTTGGCCTTTTATTTTGTCGGACGGTGATGTAGCCGGTAGTGTTATTATTCACAGTAGAGTCATTATGACTCGCATAACTTCGAGGTGTTACATGTGTTGCACCATTCGATTCAAGTCTATTTCTTTGATGATAGTATGTCATCGTATAACCTTGCGAACCAAGGGAGTATTGACCTAGACCTATTGATCACGGGTTTTCCCGTGAGTAATTGTTGAGAGTTGTACCACGGGAAGTGGAGATTTGTTTAGCGCACGGAAGCGTGGTGGTGGGATGTGTTCGAAAGGAGTCAGTATGACACCTTGAAGTATACCCTGAACATGGACTTGACTAGAGACGGTGGTTGGTCTCGTAATGAAACCCCGAGATTTCTCACATCTCGAAATTACATCTATTCGTTAGATGTCTCGCGCGTTTGCACTACTTGTGGTTAGTGGCCTCTAACTTGGACCAATTCGCCTTATTTGTTAGACTTTCACCCATCATTGGTGGAAGCGTGTTTGTGTGGGCTGTTGTATAACCTTGTTGTAGCAATTGTACGTCCCACGGACGTCTAACTCATGAATTCGCCGAATTCTTTTAAGGGGAGAGGATGTAATACCCGACCCAACTTCATTCCGAGTTCACTCGTAGTCTCTCGATGTTGACTTTAAAACCCTCAGAGAGTGAGGTGTCATGCTCGTTAAGCATGACGTGTTAGGTCGAGAATCATATTTGATGCACGTTTAACTCAGGGTGAGTTGCGCTTTGTTCCTTTATCCATTCGAGATTTTCCTTGACATCGATTAGCGTTCGTATACGTTACATCTTCTCTTCGGGTGATTGACCTAACCTTGGTTTAGACTCCTTCACGACTATTGATCACGTCGATCTTGTCGTTAAGCGGCACGCCAACTCATTTCGAGTGTTTCATATGCCCCGATTTGTACTTGAACCTTTGTATGGTTGATTATGCGAGCTTTACGTTGAACTTCTAACGTTGTTTCTGGAACTTTCGAGAACCTCTCTTGAGTATTTCGACCTTCTCAAAGACTTAGAATCACTTCGGGATCATCTAAGACCATTTCGGGCGTTGGAGCATTTTCGGAGAGTTCGGAGGATCGGACACGAGCGATCGCCCTGGGCAGATCAAAGCGATCGCCCCTTCCGAAGACAAAGCGATCGCCTGTTTAGGCGGAGCGATCGCCCGCCCGTCCTGTTCGTCCGGTTTTCGTCTTTCTCGTTTTTTTAACATTTTTAAGTGGTTTAAAATGCTCAAACAAGCCCGGGATTGGACCAAACACTTACCCATGGTATTAATAACATAACCCAACCTTATTTCCCCTCATTTCTCTTCCTCCCAACCGAGTTTAGAGAGAACTAGAAGAGAGAGAGAGAGAGAGGAGAAAGATTTCGCGATATCTTGAGCTTCGCTTGTCGGATCGACAAGCCGTCTTCGCCATAGCGTAGAGGACGACGAGGAGCACATTTCTACCCAAAGGGATCATCCGATCTGTTAGTATATCACGAACCCATCTCTTCTCCCACGTTTTAGAGAGATAAAGTGGTGTTTTGAGAGAAGGGAAGTTTGATTCGAGCTTGGCTCAAGTTTGGGATCATTGGTTGGACTCCGTAGCGGCGTAGAGTCACGGGGGAGTACATTTTTACCGAAGCCCTTGGATTTCGTGGTGGATTTGCGGTGAAGGTAAGTAACTATAATGCTTTGTGTGTTTTACGAGTTGAATTGGAAGAGTAAAGCATGTAGGGTGTGTTAGCGATGATATTCGTGACTTTCATTGGGAAGTATATATATACATAATTGTCCCTACGAATGATGTTAGGTTATACCTCATTACTTGCTTGATTAAGGATTTCGGAGTAAAGAAAGAATTGATGAATTACCGTTGAGTTAGTGGACTTCGAATAATAGAGACTCGTAGAGCTTGATGTTGTTGCTATTATGGTTGTTGTTGTTGTGTTGTTTCGGTTGTCCTGATAATCATTATGCCGAGTAATAGAAACTCATTAAGGTTGAAGTATACTTGTGAATTATTAGTTGGGTTCCGGCCGTAATGTCGCCGAAGACTTGTTTAAATTAATTATACTTCATTACGTTAAACTTAAGTTTGAGTATACCGAATAATTGAAGTTTTACCGTTTACGCACTAGCGGAAACCTTATGAAATCGTTACAAGTAGTAGACTCTTCGTGCGTTGGGCATTGCAAACGATAGGAGTTTATAGGGACGATACTACGGTTTGTCCCGATATTTTGATATTGGTAACGACTCTAGCGGAGTCATTATGAGATATACACTAGTCGTGGCGACTCGCGAGTCGAATAGGCGTAATAAGAAACGTCGATTATTGTAGTAATTTCATTAATATGAATAGTTGACTCTACGGAGTTGAGAAATGGGTAGTAGTAACGCCTATATGACCTATATTAATTCCCTACCATGTGGGATGACGAATTGACGTGTTCATGACTTAGTGAAACGTTGACCTTGGTTGACTTAGTCAAATATTAGCTGACTACGAGTTAAATCGAATAAAGTTGAAGTATGCGTCGATAAGAATATGTAATATATTATGATGCGCATGAGATGAGAAATATTGTGTGACGATAAGATACTTAGAGATCCTCAATTGGGCATAGCTATTGCGCCTTAATTAATGGTTGTAAGTACGAGTAGACTTACCTATGTGGGGTTATGAGTTGGCGTACATGTAAGAAACATGTTACCTTAGTTTGGGATTAGGATGAATAACCTATCCTCGAGTTATATAGGTTCCACATTATGGACCTTGTTTGCCAGTTGATTATAAGGTATAAATACCTTACATTGGAGTTTATGTATGTGTCTAGCTATCACGAACCTTGTTTAGTGATTGAGTTGTACTATGGGCCTACTTTGCCTATTGCCTTGTTTTGTCTATCATTGGTGATTTCGGACATGTTGTGATTGTTCTAGTATGAAATAGGACAATCATCCTACTTTGATGATTGATTGTAGGACAATCATCCTACTTTGATGATTGATTGTGTGTTTAGTATTCATAAGCACATTGAGTGGATTTGAAATGTGATTCAAAGAACACATGATGATTGTTGAGAATGATAAGTGAATGTCTACTTGTGCATTGCATTAAGTCCGTTGGCATTGTTTGACTAATTAAGGTGGGACGACTTATAGTCTTTACGAATTTGTTTTGTAATCGCTATAAGTCGCCGTACGGTTGCACACACCCCTCACTGTTGGCCGGGTGGGATGTAGCCCCATTGTTGTAGCAATACGCATGACTTTGGTTTGCTAGTTAGAACTCGATGTGTTATTCGGGGACGTCGATACTACGTACGGGTATCGAGGCACATATGTTTCTCGTGTATTGCGGGAGCAACGAAGTTGGAAGAAGGAGAAATAATATCCTTCATAATGTGGTTTAATTAAGTTGCACTTATGTGAACACCAAAGTGCTAAGTGAATTATGTGACTTGTATATTTTCAATATGATACATGATCATTATGGTATATAAATGTTATTACCATGTTATTCCTAGTGTTGAGCATCATGCCATGTCATCTAGTTGCATGTGATAGTTGTCGATTGTTGGTCAAGTTAGAATAGTCCCTTGACTTGCGGTTTGTAGGTGAAATGTTAGGTAAGCGGAAGTGCTACTTAGACTAGCTACATGTAGAGTTTGGTTTCTTGTTGCATTCATACTCATAGCATACAATACATTATAGTGGCTTACGGGGTCTTTTAGACTCACTCTTCTTGTGTTAACTCTTTTAGATTGCAATCGAAGGACGACGTAGTGCGATCGGTGAGACTTGCGGGTCGCAAATTGATCTTTGGGTATTGCTCTCGGAGCTGTGTATAATTATGTTTCTTAATTTCTTAGTTCGGTGAGAACGATGGTTGATGTAAAGTTATGTAAACTTTACTTATGGGTAGCATTGTTACGTAACTCCTTTAATGTTATATTCTTTTAGAGCCGACACTCGATGTCGAGCCGTTTATTATTGTAGTTCCTCGAGCATGTTAGCTCGCGAGTATTTAGTGTTGTTATTTCTCGGCTCGGTAGTTAGCCGTCGAGGTCTATCGTTGGGGTTCTATTAGTATTGTTCTTCGGCTTGTTTTGGCGTAGAGATTTTATAGTTATTATTTTGTTATTCGAGTTTTAAAACTCTGTTTTATTAGTTGTGGTTTTCCTTTGCATGGTTTTGGTTTTGAGCTCGTGTAGCTCGTTCACTTCGTGGAGTTTAGTTGTTTCTTTAGTTTGGCGCACGAGTTGGGGTTTAATACCGAATCCCGAACTCGGGCGTCACGGTTGGTATCGAGCTTAAGTTAGCTATTCGCCGGGATAGGATCCTCGGCTTAGGTGGTTTGGGCATTGGGTTGAGTGATTAACGCCGAGTGTTTGAGTATAAGCGTTGTGTTGATGTTGGTGAATTTTGGAGTTAGTCCATGTAGGGTGGGATGGTTGAGTTCTTACGCTCACGGAGCGGAGACAAATGATGGTAGTCGTTAATTTCTCTTAAGGAGATTCGTGATTATGTATTAAGCCCTCGCTAAAATGTTGTCGACTAAGTGTGAGTCGTGTGATAAGTTTAGTAGTGAGATTTGACCATTATAGGTTGTCTCCTTGATTTTGAGATGTATAGTCGAGATGTTTTAAGGAACGTCTTAGTCTTGAGGTTGGTAATCATTTAAGGAGATAGAGGTGGAAGACCCAAGATTCGGGTCACGAGTCCCTAGTGCTTATTATGGAGTGTCAAGTTTCGATAGTGCGAGTATAAGAGTCCGTACTAACTTAAACGCCTTATTTTTGCATATCACATCATGGAATGCGACATTTGTACATACTAGATTGTGTCACATAGGTGCATTTGCTTGTATTTGATACTTATGTGCATGAGACCGACTCTAAGGGCATATTTGTAATCACATGTCCCTAACGCCCGTGACGGTAGCTTTTGAAGCCACTTGAAGGGCCCTGATTTGGTTGTCAAGAGATATTCGTCAAGACTAAGTTGATAGCATGATAGATAGAAATTGTCTAACCTGTTGCCAAGCGGAATGGACAAGTAAATGGAATATTGCACTTGAACAAATTTGTGTATCTCGTGCGTGGATTGTGTTTCATTTCTCGTGTATTGGTTTGACTTGATTTGGTATTATGTGAGCCGTTGTGCTTAGTTGAACATGAGTATTTCGGGCATGCGATTAGCCCTTGAGACTTGTATACTGTCCCGTGTGTTATAAGTTTGCTTGTTTCACCTTGAAGATATCAAGTTGGTTTGCCACCGATGGTGGCGTGTGTTTGGTGTGTGGTATGTGCGGTGTTGTAGGGATACATTGTATTAATTCAATCTTGCCTTATAGACTTTTGCGATACGAATAAATCGTGTCACCTTGCGCATGTACCCCTTTGGCATAGTGATGTGGTTATCTTTAAAACCCTACGTGCATGTTAATTGTGTTGGGTTGAGAATCGAGAATGTTATGTTGATTAGTATGACTTTAGTTGAACCACTTAATGTGTTTAACTTCCCTTTAGAGATTTAATGTCTCTGTTGTGTGCCTATAGCAGGATGGCACGAACTAGGAAGACTGCAAGGATGTCAGTTATGCATCCGACCGTATTTCAACTCGAGACACGCATTACGAGGCGAAAGAACTTGAGGACCAGCGAATGTGGCCTGGGTGAGACACCTCGAGTGGAGCAAGTGATCCCACCGAACCCTCTGCCGAGCCAAGACTCCAATAGAGCGAGTCAAGGCTAAGAGGTGAGACCTTGTGATTGAACCCGTAAGAGTCATGTTCATCGTGACTTATTCTATCATTTATTCGTTTTCCTGTTTTTGGACTATCTTGTGTACTCTGATTTGGGTACTCATTCGTTAGAATATTATATCTCGTAGTCGACCTGAGAATATAATCGTTAAGAGTGTGATACACTCTGTGATTCGAGTAACACGTATAGTATGTGGTAGTGGTGTCCAATGGTACCGATCCGTTAGTCGAATGTATTCGAGTTCGAAACTCTTATTTTCATTTATGTTAACCTTGTGACTTATTGACGTGAATAGTGTATCGAGCATGTTAACTTGCGATTCCCTTGGCCTTTTATTTTGTCGGACGGTGATGTAGTCGGTAGTGTTATTATTCACGTAGAGTCATTATGACTTGTATAACGAGGTGTTACATGTGTTGCACCATTTGATTCAAGTCTATTTCTTTGATGATAGTATGTCATCGTATAACCTTGCGAACCAAGGAGTATTGACCTAGACCTATTGATCGCGGGTTTTCCGTGAGTAATTGTTGAGAGTTGTACCACGGGAAGTGGAGATTTGTTTAGCGCACGGAAGCGTGGTGGTGGGATGTGTTCGAAAGGAGTCGGTATGACACCTTGAAGTATACCACGAACATGGACTTGACTAGAGACGGTGGTTGGTCTCGTAATGAAACCAGAGATTTCTCACATCTCGAAATCACATCTATTCGTTAGATGTCTCGCGTGTTGCACTACTTGTGGTTAGTGGCCTCTAACTTGGACCAATTCGCCTTATTTGTTAGACTTTCACCCATCATTGGTGGAAGCGTGTTTGTGTGGGCGTTGTATAACCTTGTTGTAGCAATTGTACGTCCCATGGACGTCTAACTCATGAATTCGCGGCGAATTCCTTTAAGGGGAGAGGATGTAATCGACCCAACTTCATTCGAGTTCACTCGTGGTCTCTCGATGTTGACTTTAAAACCCTCGAGTGAGGTGTCATGCTCGTTAAGCATGACGTGTGAGGTCGAGAATCATATTTGATGCGCGTTTAACTCGGGGTGAGTTGCGCTTTGTTCCTTTATCCATTCGAGATTTTCCTTGACATCGATTAGCGTTCGTATACGTTACGTCTTCTCTTTGGGTGATTGACCTAACCTTGGTTTAGACTCCTTCACGACTATTGATCACGTTGATCTTGTCGTTAAGCCGCACGACTCATTTCGAGTGTTTCATATGCCCCGATTTGTACTTGAACCTTTGTATGGTTGATTATGCGAGCTTTACGTTGAACTTCTAACGTTGTTTGGAACTTTCGAGAACCTCTCTTGAGTATTTCGACCTTCTCAAAGACTTAGAATCACTTCGGGATCATCTAGGACCATTTCGGGCGTTTCGGAGCATTTTCGGAGAGTTCGGAGGATGCGGACACGAGCGATCGCCTGGGCAGATCAAAGCGATCGCCACTTCCGAGACAAAGCGATCGCCTGTTTAAGGCGAGCGATCGCCTGCCCCGTCCTGTTCGTCCGGTTTTCGTCTTTCTCGTTTTTAACATTTTTAAGTGGTTTAAAATGCTCAAACAAGCCCGGATTGGACCAAACACTTACCCATGGTATTAATAACATAACCAACCTTATTTCCCCTCATTTCTCTTCCTCCCAACCAGAGTTTAGAGAGAGAACTAGAAGAGAAAGAGGAGAGAGAGAGGAGAAAGATTTCGCGATATCTTGAGCTTCGCTTGTCGGATCGACAAGCCGTCTTCGCCGTAGCGTAGAGGACGACGAGGAGCACATTTCTACCCAAAGGGATCATCCGATCTGTTAGTATATCACGAACCCATCTCTTCTCCCACGTTTTAGAGAGAAAGTGGTGTTTTGAGAGAAGGAAGTTTGATTCGAGCTTGGCTCAAGTTTGGGATCATTGGTTGGACTCCGTAGCGTAGAGTCACGGAGGAGTACATTTTTAGAAGCCCTTGGATTTCGTGGTGGATTTGCGGTGAAGGTAAGTAACTATAATGCTTTGTGTGTTTTACGAGTTGAATTGGAAGAGTAAAGCATGTAGGGTGTGTTAGCGATGATATTCGTGTCTTTTATTGGGAAGTATATATATACATAATTGTCCCTACGAATGATGTTAGGTTATACCTCATTACTTGCTTGATTAAGGATTTGGAATAAAGAAAGAATTGATGAATTACCGTTGAGTTAGTAGACTTCGAATAATAGAGACTCGTAGAGCTTGATGTTGTTGCTATTATGGTTGTTGTTGTTGTGTTGTTTCGGTTGTCTGATAATCATTATGCCGAGTAATAGAAACTCATTGAGGTTGAAGTATACTTGTGAATTATTAGTTGGGTTCGGCCGTAATGTCGCCGAAGACTTGTTTAAATTAATTATACTTCATTACGTTAATCTTAAGTTTGAGTATACCGAATCATTGAAGTTTTACCGTTTACGCACTAGCGGAAACCTTATGAAATCGTTACAAGTAGTAGACTCTTCGTGCGTTGGGCATTGCAAACGATAGGAGTTTATAGGGACGATACTACGGTTTGTCCCGATATTTTGATATTGGTAACGACTCTAGCGGAGTCATTATGAGATATACACTAGTCGTGGTGACTGGCGAGTCGAATAGGGCGTAATAAGAAACGTCGATTATTGTAGTAATTTCATTAATGTATAGTTGACTCTACGGAGTTGAGAAATGGGTAGTAGTAACGCCTATATGACCTATATTAATTCCCTACCATGTGGGATGACGAATTGACGGGTTCATGACTTAGTGAAACGTTGACCTTGGTTGACTTAGTCAAATATTAGGCGACTACGAGTTAAATCGAATAAAGTTGAAGTATGCGTCGATAAGAATATGTAATATATTATGATGCGCATGAGATGAGAAATATTGTGTGACGATAGGATACTTAGAGATCCTCAATTGGGCATAGCTATTGCGCCTTAATTAATGGTTGTAAGTACGAGTAGACTTACCTATGTGGGGTTATGAGTTGGCGTACATGTGAGAAACATGTTACCTTAGTTTGGGATTAGGATGAATAACCTATCCTCGAGTTATATAGGTTCCACATTATGGACCTTGTTTGCCGTTGATTATAAGGTATAAATACCTTACATTGGAGTTTATGTATGTGTCTAGCTATCACGAACCTTGTTTAGTGATTGAGTTGTACTATGGGCCTACTTTGCCTATTGCCTTGTTTTGTCTATCTTCAATGATTTCGGACATGTTGTGATTGTTCTAGTATGAAATAGGACAATCATCCTACTTTGATGATTGATTGTAGGACAATCATCCTACTTTGATGATTGATTGTGTGTTTAGTATTCATAAGCACATTGAGTGGATTTGAAATGTGATTCAAAGAACACATGATGATTGTTGAGAATGACAAGTGAATGTCTACTTGTGCATTGCATTAAGTCCAGTTGGCATTGTTTGACTAATTAAGGTGGGACGACTTATAGTCTTTACGAATTTGTTTTGTAATCGCTATAAGTCGCCGTCCGTTCACACCCTCACTTTGTTGGCGCAGGTGGGATGTAGCCCCATTGTTGTAGCAATACGCATGACTTTGGTTTGCTAGTTAGAACTCGATGTATTATTCGGGGACGTCGATACTACGTACACGGGTATCGAGGCACATATGTTTTCTCGTGTATTGCAGAGCAACGAAGTTGGAAGAAGGAGAAATAATATCCTTCATAATGTGGTTTAATTAAGTTGCACTTATGTGAACACCAAAGTGCTAAGTGAATTATGTGACTTGTATATTTTCAATATGATACATGATCATTATGGTATATAAATGTTATTACCATGTTACTCCTAGTGTTGAGCATCATGCCATGTCATCTAGTTGCATGTGATAGTTGTCGATTGTTGGTCAAGTTAGAATAGTCCCTTGACTTGCCGGTTTGTAGGCGAAATGTTAGGTAAGCGGAAGTGCTACTTAGACTAGCTACATGTAGAGTTTGGTTTCTTGTTGCATTCATTCTCATAGCATACAATACATTATAGTGGCTTACGGGGTCTTTTAGACTCACTCTTCTTGTGTTAACTCTTTTAGATTGCAATCGAAGGACGACGTAGTGCGATCGGTGAGACTCATGTCCGCAAATTGATCTTTGGGTAGTTGCTCTGAGCTTGTGTATAATTATGTTTCTTAATTTCTTAGTTCGGTGAAACGATGGTTGATGTAAAGTTATGTAAACTTTACTTATGGGTAGCATTGTTCGTAACTCCTTTAATGTTATATTCTTTAGAGCCGACACTCGATGTCGAGCCGTTTATTATTGTAGTTCCCTCGAGCATGTTAGCTCGCGAGTATTTAGTGTTGTTGTTTCTCCGGCTCGTAGTTAGCCGTCGAGGTCTATCGTTGGGTTTCTATTAGTATTGTTCTTCGGCTTGTTTTGGCCGTAGAGATTTTATAGTTATTATTTTGTTATTCGAGTTTTAAAACTCTGTTTTCATTAGTTGTGGTTTTCATTGCATGGTTTTGGTTTTGAGCTCGTGTAGCTCGTTCACTTCGTGGATTTAGTTGTTTCATTTAGTTTGGCGCACCGAGTTGGGGTTTAATACCGAATCCCGAACCCGGGGCGTCACAGTTGGTATCAGAGCTTAAGTTAGCTATTCGCCAGGATAGGATCCTCGGCTTAGGTGGTTTGGGCATTGGGTTGAGTGATTAACGCCGAGTGTTTGAGTGTAAGCGTTGTGTTGATGTTGGTGAATTTTTGGAGTTAGTCCATGTAGGACTGGGATAGTTGAGTTCTTACGCTCACGAGAGCGGAGACAAATGATGGTAGTCCGTCAATTTCTCTTAAGGAGATTCGTGATTATGTATTAAGCCCTCGCTAAAATGTTGACGACTAAGTGTGAGTCGTGTGATAAGTTTAGTAGTGAGATTTGACCATTATAGGTTGTCTCCTTGATTTTGAGATGTATAGTCGAGATGTTTTAAGGAACGTCTTAGTCTTGAGGTTGGTAATCATTTAAGGAGATAGAGGTGGAAGACCCAAGATTCTGGGTCACGAGTCCCCTAGTGTTTATTATGGAGTGTCAAGTTTCGATAGTGCGAGTATAAGAGTCCGTACTAACTTAAACGCCTTATTTTTGCATATCACATCATGGAATGCGACATTTGTACATACTAGATTGTGTCACATAGGTGCATTTGCTTGTATTTGATACTTATGTGCATGAGACCGACTCTAAGGGCATATTTGTAATCACATGTCCCTAGCGCCTGTGACGGTAGCTTTTGAAGCCACTTGAAGGGCCCCGATTTGGTTGTCAAGAGATATTCGTCAAGACTAAGTTGATAGCATGATAGATAGAAATTGTCTAACCCTGTTGCCAACCGGAATGGACAAGTAAATGGAATATTGCACTTGAACAAATTTGTGTATCTCGTGCGTGGATTGTGTTTCATTTCTCGTGTATTGGTTTGACTTGATTTGGTATTATGTGAGCCGTTGTGCTTAGTTGAACATGAGTATTTCGGGCATGCGATTAGCCCTTGAGACTTGTATACTGTCCCGTGTGTTATAAGTTTGCTTGTTTCACCTTGAAGATATCAAGTTGGTTTGCCACCCCAGTGGCGAGCGTGTGTTTGGTGTGTGGTATGTGCGGTGTTATAGACTGGACACATTGTATTAATTCAATCTTGCCTTATAGACTTTTGCGATACGAATAAATCGTGTCACCTTGCGCATGTACCCCTTTGGCACAGTGATGTGGTTATCTTTAAAACCCTACGTGCATGTTAATTGTGTTGGGTCGAGAATCGAGAATGTTATGTTGATTAGTATGACTTTAGTTGAATCACTTAATGTGTTTAACTTCCCTTTAGCGATTTAATGTCTCTGTTGTGTGCCTATAGCAGGATGGCACGAACTAGGAAGACTGCAAGGATGTCTGTTATGCATCCGACCGTATTTCAACTCAGACACGCATTACGAGAACTGAAAGAACTTGAGGACCAACTGAATGTGGCCCTGGGTGAGACACCTCGAGTGGAGCAAGTGATCCCACCGAACCCTCATGCACCGAGCCAAGACTCCAATAGAGCGAGTCAAGGCTAAGAGGTGAGACCTTGTGATTGAACCCGTAAGAGTCATGTTCATCGTGACTTATTCTATCATATATTCGCTTTCCCTGTTTTTGGACTATCTTGTGTACTCTGATTTGGGTACTCATTCGTTAGAATATTATATCTCGTAGTCGACCTGAGAATATAATCATTAAGAGTGTGATACACTCTGTGATTCGAGTAACACGTATAGTATGTGGTAGTGGTGTCCAATGGTACCGATCCGTTCGTCGAATGTATTCGAGTTCGAAACTCTTATTTTCATTATGTTAACCTTGTGACTTATTGACGTGAATAGTGTGTCGCGAGCATGTTAACTTGCGATTCCCTTGGCCTTTTATTTTGTCGGACGGTGATGTAGCCGGTAGTGTTATTATTCACAGTAGAGTCATTATGACTCGCATAACTTCGAGGTGTTACATGTGTTGCACCATTCGATTCAAGTCTATTTCTTTGATGATAGTATGTCATCGTATAACCTTGCGAACCAAGGGAGTATTGACCTAGACCTATTGATCACGGGTTTTCCCGTGAGTAATTGTTGAGAGTTGTACCACGGGAAGTGGAGATTTGTTTAGCGCACGGAAGCGTGGTGGTGGGATGTGTTCGAAGGAGTCGATATGACACCTTGAAGTATACCTGAACATGGACTTGACTAGAGACGGTGGTTGGTCTCGTAATGAAACCCCGAGATTTCTCACATCTCGAAATTACATCTATTCGTTAGATGTCTCGCGCGTTTGCACTACTTGTGGTTAGTGGCCTCTAACTTGGACCAATTCGCCTTATTTGTTAGACTTTCACCCATCATTGGTGGAAGCGTGTTTGTGTGGGCTGTTGTATAACCTTGTTGTAGCAATTGTACGTCCCACGGACGTCTAACTCATGAATTCGCGGCCGAATTCTTTTAAGGGGGAGAGGATGTAATACCCCGACCCAACTTCATTCCGAGTTCACTCGTAGTCTCTCGATGTTGACTTTAAAACCCTCAGAGAGTGAGGTGTCATGCTCGTTAAGCATGACGTGTTAGGTCGAGAATCATATTTGATGCACGTTTAACTCAGGGTGAGTTGCGCTTTGTTCCTTTATCCATTCGAGATTTTCCTTGACATCGATTAGCGTTCGTATACGTTACATCTTCTCTTCGGGTGATTGACCTAACCTTGGTTTAGACTCCTTCACGACTATTGATCACGTCGATCTTGTCGTTAAGCGGCACGCCAACTCATTTCGAGTGTTTCATATGCCCCGATTTGTACTTGAACCTTTGTATGGTTGATTATGCGAGCTTTACGTTGAACTTCTAACGTTGTTTCTGGAACTTTCGAGAACCTCTCTTGAGTATTTCGACCTTCTCAAAGACTTAGAATCACTTCGGGATCATCTAAGACCATTTCGGGGGCGTTTCGGAGCATTTTCGGAGAGTTCGGAGGATCGGACACGAGCGATCGCCCGGGCAGATCAAAGCGATCGCCCGCTTCCGAAGACAAAGCGATCGCCTGTTTAAGGCGTAGCGATCGCCCTGCCCGTCCTGTTCGTCCGGTTTGCGTCTTTCTCGTTTTTTAACATTTTTAAGTGGTTTAAAATGCTCAAACAAGCCCGGATTGGACCAAACACTTACCCATGGTATTAATAACATAACCCAACCTTATTTCCCTCATTTCTCTTCCTCCCAACCGAGTTTAGAGAGAACTAGAAGAGAAGAGAGAGAGAGAGGAGAAAGATTTCGCGATATCTTGAGCTTCGCTTGTCGGATCGACAAGCCGTCTTCGCCATAGCGTAGAGGACGACGAGGAGCACATTTCTACCCAAAGGGATCATCCGATCTGTTAGTATATCACGAACCCATCTCTTCTCCCACGTTTTAGAGAGATAAAGTGGTGTTTTGAGAGAAGGAAGTTTGATTCGAGCTTGGCTCAAGTTTGGGATCATTGGTTGGACTCCGTAGCGGCGTAGAGTCACGGGGAGTACATTTTTACCCGAAGCCCTTGGATTTCGTGGTGGATTTGCGGTGAAGGTAAGTAACTATAATGCTTTGTGTGTTTTACGAGTTGAATTGGAAGAGTAAAGCATGTAGGGTGTGTTAGCGATGATATTCGTGACTTTCATTGGGAAGTATATATATACATAATTGTCCCTACGAATGATGTTAGGTTATACCTCATTACTTGCTTGATTAAGGATTTTGAGTAAAGAAAGAATTGATGAATTACCGTTGAGTTAGTGGACTTCGAATAATAGAGACTCGTAGAGCTTGATGTTGTTGCTATTATGGTTGTTGTTGTTGTGTTGTTTCGGTTGTCCCGATAATCATTATGCCGAGTAATAGAAACTCATTGAGGTTGAAGTATACTTGTGAATTATTAGTTGGGTTCCGCCGTAATGTCGCCGAAGACTTGTTTAAATTAATTATACTTCATTACGTTAATCTTAAGTTTGAGTATACCGAATCATTGAAGTTTTACCGTTTACGCACTAGCGGAAACCTTATGAAATCGTTACAAGTAGTAGACTCTTCGTGCGTTGGGCATTGCAAACGATAGGAGTTTATAGGGACGATACTACGGTTTGTCCCGATATTTTGATATTGGTAACGACTCTAGCGGAGTCATTATGAGATATACACTAGTCGTGATCGACTCGGCAGTCGAATAGGGCGTAATAAACGTCGATTATTGTAGTAATTTCATTAATATGAATAGTTGACTCTACGGAGTTGAGAAATGGGTAGTAGTAACGCCTATATGACCTATATTAATTCCCTACCATGTGGGATGACGAATTGACGTGTTCATGACTTAGTGAAACGTTGACCTTGGTTGACTTAGTCAAATATTAGCCGACTACGAGTTAAATCGAATAAAGTTGAAGTATGCGTCGATAAGAATATGTAATATATTATGATGCGCATGAGATGAGAAATATTGTGTGACGATAAGATACTTAGAGATCCTCAATGGGCATAGCTATTGCGCCTTAATTAATGGTTGTAAGTACGAGTAGACTTACCTATGTGGGGTTATGAGTTGGCGTACATGTGAGAAACATGTTACCTTAGTTTGGGATTAGGATGAATAACCTATCCTCGAGTTATATAGGTTCCACATTATGGACCTTGTTTGCGCTTGATTATAAGGTATAAATACCTTACATTGGAGTTTATGTATGTGTCTAGCTATCACGAATCGTTTAGTGATTGAGTTGTACTATAGGCCTACTTTGCCTATTGCCTTGTTTTGTCTATGTTCAATGATTTCGGACATGTTGTGATTGTTCTAGTATGAAATAGGACAATCATCCTACTTTGATGATTGATTGTAGGACAATCATCCTACTTTGATGATTGATTGTGTGTTTAGTATTCATAAGCACATTGAGTGGATTTGAAATGTGATTCAAAGAACACATGATGATTGTTGAGAATGATAAGTGAATGTCTACTTGTGCATTGCATTAAGTCCAGTTGGCATTGTTTGACTAATTAAGGTGGGACGACTTATAGTCTTTACGAATTTGTTTTGTAATCGCTATAAGTCGCCGGGTTGCACACACCCTCACCTGTTGGCCACGTGGTGTAGCCCCATTGTTGTAGCAATACGCATGACTTTGGTTTGCTAGTTAGAACTCGATGTGTTATTCGGGGACGTCGATACTACGTACACGGGTATCGAGGCACATATGTTTTCTCGTGTATTGCAGGAGCAACGCGAAGTTGGAAGAAGGAGAAATAATATCCTTCATAATGTGGTTTAATTAAGTTGCACTTATGTGAACACCAAAGTGCTAAGTGAATTATGTGACTTGTATATATTCAATATGATACATAATCATTATGGTATATAAATGTTATTACCATGTTATTCCTAGTGTTGAGCATCATGCCATGTCATCTAGTTGCATGTGACAGTTGTCGATTGTTGGTCAAGTTAGAATAGTCCCTTGACTTGCCGGTTTGTAGCTGAAATGTTAGGTAAGCCGGAAGTGCTACTTAGACTAGCTACATGTAGAGATTGGTTTACTGTTGCATTCATACTCATAGCATACAATACATTATAGTGGCTTACGGGGTCTTTTAGACTCACTCTTCTTGTGTTAACTCTTTTAGATTGCAATCGAAGGACGACGTAGTACGATCGGTGAGACTTGCAGGTGCTGCAAATTGACCTTTGGGTAGCTGCTCTCCGGAGCTTGTGTATAATTATGTTTCTTAATTTCTTAGTTCAGTGAGAACGATGGTTGATGTAAAGTTATGTAAACTTTACTTATGGGTAGCATTGTTCTGTAACTCCTTTAATGTTATATTCTTTTAGAGCCGACACTCGATGTCGAGCCGTTTATTATTGTAGTTCCCTCGAGCATGTTAGCTCGCGAGTATTTAGTGTTGTTATTTCTCCGCTCGTAGTTAGCCGTCGAGGTCTATCGTTGGGGTTTCTATTAGTATTGTTCTTCGGCTTGTTTTGGCCGTAGAGATTTTATGGTTATTATTTTGTTATTCGAGTTTTTAAAACTCTGTTTTCATTAGTTGTGGTTTTCCACTGCATGGTTTTGGTTTTTGAGCTCGTGTAGCTCGTTCACTTCTGTGGACTGTAGTTGTTTCTTTGAGTTTGGCGCACCGAGTTGGGGTTTAATACCGAATCCCGAACCCGGGGCGTCACAAGTGATACCATTCAAGTCTATATTTTCCTGAATTTACTACATGCTCCCGCAAAGCTTGTACATAAAAATCCCAGTTTTCCCTGAGCTCATGGAGCAAATCGAGTCTCACATCAAGCCAACACTCCTCGAACCATCGAAATAGGGCAATTACTCTGAACCCACAATTTTCATCTCCCTTCACATTTACATAATCATCAATGAAGTCATGAACAAAGGATGGTATTCGATCTGCGAATGGAAATGAATTACCCGTACTATGCATCGATGGAAAACGACCTCGACCTCGACCTCGACCTCGACCGGAGATGGACATTGGGTCACTCTTTGGCCCAGTGGAGTAGGTCCTATCTACGTGCTCCCAGCCTGATAACTCCCTTTTAGTTGAGTTTTCCCTCGGACGTCCTTTGTGAGGCTCGTGTTTAGGTGTACCTGTTGTCGCCGCATGAGAATGAAAATATGCGTGAAATTGGCTGGCATAATGCTGCTTTCTGTTTTCAGGCATATTTTTTATATCATACATAAGGTTGTTGAGTAATTCATCTGCCACAGAGTAGCTCCCATCCGGTTCATCAAATCTTTCTCCCTCCATATGTAAAGTCCTCTAAAACACGTGGATACCGTGGGGATCAATCGGTAGATTAGCGGCCTCCAACAAATTCATTTCATGTGCACACGGTAAGCCATGTGTTAGTCTGAACGAACAGCCACATTTTTCAGCATCAGTACCAATATTCTTTTTCTGACCCCGTACGTCAACCTCTTCGATAAGCAGTTGAATATAATGGTGTGATACTTTACCTCTCAAGTTAAAAAACAATAACCTATCTATTACTGTCAAATCAAAGTTCCTTGCCCTTTCAAATGTAGTCTTGATCTCATTGAATTGGAGCTCGATCAAGTCATGGATCTGCAGGACTAAACTATCCAAACTGTTTACCGATTTTTTTAACCAACTCTTTAACATCCCATGTGCACTCTCCACTCTGTTGTACGACATCACATAAAAAATTATTAGATCAATGTAAAATTGGATTTCTTAAACCATTAAATTAAAGATAAATGTAAAACTAGTACCTGTTGGTAGTTTGTGTTCCAAAATGCACGTAATTTTTGGTCCAAGCATTGACAAATCGATCTTTGTACGGCTCCAACCATTCCTTCTTCACGTAAGTGACCTGAGGTGGGATCCATTTCCAAGCCTTTTCCATCTGAGCCAACATAAGCTAATATTCCTCCTCAGTATTGGCGTGCACTATCCTTTGCCATCTTGAACTAAATGCTTTGGTAAATCTTTTATTTTTCATCAGCTGTACCAAATATTTTTCCACGTTCTTCGATATGTGTCGCCTACATAAAAGATGTTTTGACTCGATAAAATGAAATTCTATAGCACTCATTAAAGACAGTTCTCGATCAGTAACTATCACATCAGGAGCCGCAGCTCTATAAAACATCATCCGCAGCTGCGACATTGCCCAATAGAAGCTTGTTTTCCTCTCATTTCTTAAGAAGGCGAATGTTACGTGATAATTTTTTCCCGTTGATGTAATCCCAATGATCTCCAACATAGGCATATCATATTTGTTTGTCCGATACGTACAATCTATACACAAAATATACGGATAACGTGAGCAGCTCCTGCGCCTTCGGGTGAGCAAACATGACATCGCCCAAAATGTTTGTCCCCTCCACATGCCTAAACCATGTCTGGTATCCCAAATTCTTTAACAAATGAAAAAAATACTGCATCTTTGTCATGTTGCCCATTTTATTCATTCGTATCTTTTGTTGGGCATTTTGTACCTGCGAGTATTAAATAAAATTTACGTCAATAATGAATCTAAAAAAATGTTATCAATTATTTAAACATATTTCTCACTTAACACATTGATTTCTGTACTTGTCTTAAATTGCTGTAATTTTCTGAATTTTTTTTCTTTATGGCGTTTAGTATCTGTTTCCCCTTGATGTTTGCATGACTTAATTCTTTGATCATGCCGAATTCCTTCTCAGTAAACGCCGTTTCAGATCTATGCCACTGGTGATAATCCGACAATGGATGGTTGTGTATGCCCTTCTCTTTTTTAATGATCACGTTCCACTTACCAAGGATATTTTTCACAGCTATTACTTCAAACGGGCATTCTATTTTTTTTGTGCCTCTCAAATTTCGATCTACTTCGTCCAACTCTCCGCCATATTTGTAAACCCCACCCCTCTAACATCCAAACCACAACCTTTTACATCCGTCCGCTCTTGTTTTCTGCCTTGAATTCTTGAAGTACATATCCTGTTCTTTTCCTATTGCTCTAATCCAAGCTTCAACTTCTTCTCGACAGGCAAACACGTCATCAGTCGCAAAAAAATGTGACACATCAGGAAAATGTTCCGTATCATCATTAGCGATGTGAATATCCTGCAAATAATAATGTAACATTAAAAAAAAAACAATTGTCCATGTATTGAATTAAAGTATGTTACTTCATTTGTATATAGTGTAATTATATTTAACATAAAAAATAAAAAAAAATACAAAAAATAACCAAGACTATTTAATTTACAAAAAAAAAAAAAAAACCAAGACAATTTAATTAAAGTATGTTACTTCATTTGTATATAGTGTTATTATATTTAACATAAAAACAAAAATAAAATAAAAATAACCAAGACTTTAATTTACAAAAAAAAAAAACCAAGACACTTTAATTAAAGTATGTTACTTCATTTGTATATAGTGTAATTATATTTAACATAAAAAACAAAAATTAAATAAAATAAAAATAGCCAAGACTATTTAATTTACAAAAGAAAAAAAAAACCAAGACACTTTAATAAAAGTATGTTACTTTATTTGTATATATAGTGTAATTATATTTAACATATAAAACAAAACAAAAAAACCAACACAATTTTATTTACAAAAAAAAAAAAAAAAACAAGGCGCGGCTTTAATCACTATCGCCGGACCGGCTATACAACAAATGGGCCGGCCGCTTTTTGTTATATAGCCGGCCGGTTATAGTGATTAAAGCCGGTCGTTTCCTTAATTGACTGGAACGGCTAAAATTAATATGGCGGGCCGCTATGTTTTTCGTAAAACCCTAAATTAAATGAAAAATATTAAAATAAATTAAAAACGTACCGTAAAATAGCTATCTGCGGTAAAATTACCATTATTGTTATAATCCATATCTCCGTATATAAAGATTTAGATTGGATTAATTATTAGAGGGAGAAAGTGAGAGATAAAGTGAGAGTGAGAGTGAATGTGAGAGTGTGAGAGTTAAGGTGAAAGTGAGAGTGAAAGATGAGAAGTTAGTTTTATACTTGTTTTAGCCTAGTTTGTTTTTGTAAACAGTACATTAACAAACAGTACATTACATAAGTAGTTCGTTAAATTTGTCCGAACAAGTAAACAGTACATTAAATCTAACTGCACCAATATATTTATTAAGAACTCTAATCATTTTTATCTCTAATACTAATTAAGGATAATTTTGTCATATTTTAAAAAAATTCATTAAAAAGGTGTGTCGTTTAGCGCTTTTGGGTGCGTCGTTTAGCGTCCATATTTCTAAATCATAGCTCTTTTTTTTCTGAAATTAAACTAAAGCAAGTGTAAATGACAGGCAGATGGAATGGAATAGATTTGTGGTTTGGGCAAGATGGGAGAAGATAGATCACAAGACAAGAGTTTGAATCAAAAATAGGGAAAGAATTTTATTCAAACCGCACATTCTTATCTAAGAAAAAGAAGACTTCTAAGACCCATTTCGATGAAGCTCGCCTCTTCTTCTTTAATTTATGAATTCATTCTTTAGGCGAGGGAATTCCTCTCCCATTTTAATTTTGGGAGGGATGTGGGTTGGGTAGATAGTGTTTTAATTTTGGTGGGTAAGAATTGAGGGTTTATTGTTCAAGGGTAAAATAGAAAAATAAGTGGAGGTATACTTAGTAATATAGGTGGTATAATATTTGAAGGTTGGGTGAACTAAGTAAATGAGTATACTTAGCAATTTTAGGGGTTGGAATAACAAGTCCCATTACTAAAATGTAATTATAAATTCAAAATTTATATTCACAACTCAAATTACTAAATGCACTCATTATTATAAAAATATCATTATAAAATTTAACTTATTTGCTTTTTATTTGATTATTACAAAAATATCATTTAAATATTTAGTCACTACTCACCAAACACCTTTAGGGGTGTTCATTCAAGACCAACCGAACAACTCTAAAGTTGTTTAGTGAATTTTTCGGTTGGTACGACCAAACACCCCTAAAGGTTTTCGGTGAGTGATTGTCGAACACTCCTAAAGTGTTCGAGGACTAGAGGAGGGTAAATTAAAAAGAATTGCTATTTACACCCAACATATTATGAATACACCCTATGCAAATATTACAAAAATATCATTATAAATTTTGACTTAAATAATCTTTTTTCATTTTTTAGGCTGTTCGGCATCCCACTATGGATGTTCGGTAGGGGTGCCGAACACCCATAATGATCTTCGGTAAGGGTGTCGAACACCACTATGAGAGTTCGATAACACAGTATCAAACAAACCGTTTAAAAAAAAAAGTGGCGGGTGTGTGTGGGGTGGGGGAAAGGAGGTGGGGTGGGGTGGGGTGGGGAAGGAGGAGGAAAGGGGTGTTCAAAAAAAACAAAGGGGAGGCTAGGTGGGTGTGGTGTGGCGTGGTGGGGTGGAGTGGGGGCTGCATAAGTGTAGGGGAGGAGGAAGGGGGTGGATTTTATTTGGGGTGGGAGGTGTACTTAGTAATAGGATAGGTTATTTTTAAAAAAATATTGGTAAGGGTAGAATAGAAAATTAGAGGGGTGTACTTAGCATTTTAAGAGCTTAAAAATATTAAGGGTGGGGTGTAATTAATAATGATGTGTATTAAGTAATTTTTGGGGTGTAAATAGTAACTCTTAAATTAAAAAGAACAAAAGTGCTTTTAATGGAGGGAGGTTGCAATAGGGGAGAAGAGGTTGCGGTAGGGGGTGAATAGGGGTTCTTTGGAAGGAGACGAGGGGTTGACGGGGTTTGCGGGAGAGGGGAGAAGAGGGGCGTAAATAGGGGTTGCATGAGAGGGGAGAAGAGTGTGTGTATGTGTGTGTGTGTGTGTGTGTTTGTATGTAAAGAGAAGGGGGAAGGAGGAAGGAGTTGATTTTCATAGTGGGATAAAATGAAAAATTGAAGGGGTGTACTTAGTATTGATAGGGGATTAAAATTTAGGGTGGGGGTGTACTTAGAAAAGGGGTGTACTTAGTTATTTAGGTGGGTGTGAATAGCGATTCTCTTATAAATTTAGACCAAAATATCCTTATTGTTACTAAGTACATCCCATTTTTTTCATCTAATCTCAATAGTACTAAGTACACCCACCAAGATTTTTTATTGCACCCCACCCACCCCTAAGGTTTTTTAGTACACCATTCTTCATCTCTCTCAACAAATTCATAATCTTAAAACGCATCTTCTTTCAAGTTTATCGTACTTTAAACCCTAAATCCCCAAAATTACATTCACATTCCGCTTGGAGGAAAAACAAGTTAAAGGGACCAATTATGTAAGTATTTCATCTCATTTCATGTCTTTAATTTTTATTTTCTTCAATTTTTTCAGAGTAAACTAGGTCATCGTATTCAGCAATGGACTACTAAACATCATAAGGATTGTTCGGTAAGGGACTATGGAACAACATAAGGATTGTTCAACACCCTTACCGAACACTTTGAAGAGAGTTCGATTAGTTCCCACCGAACAGTATTTAGAGTGCTCGGCAGGGGTACCGAACTGTCCATTAGTTGTTCCACAGTCCCCTACCGTATGTATGTTATTTGCTTATTAAGTTTTGTAATTGTAATTGTTAACAAGATTTAAATACATTGTCTACGGAGGCCAGTGTTGTTGGCCTTAAAGAAAATGAGATCATTCCTTATGAACCTAGAGTTGAAAACATTGTCATGGATTTCACAGACTTGTTCACGACGCATGAATTGTTTTCATCTTGTGAGGATATGTTTGAATGGGTGCGCGCTAGGGGAAAGGAGCATGACATTGTAATAGTAATCAGCAGGTCGGACAGTGGTACCGCTAGTTCCAAAAGAGCTCAGATGTTGATGGCTTGTGAACGTAGTGGGCATTACCGTCAAAAGAAAAAGGTTAGGGCATTACCATTAGCAGCGAAAAATGTTGAAGAGGCTAATGATAATGTGCGTAAACTGAGAAGGAAGAGAGAAACTGGTACGAATAAGTGTGGATGTCCTTTTTCGTTTGAAGGGAAAGCAAGTATCAGATAATCAATGGCAATTGGAGATTCAATGTGGTGTGTACAATTATCCAACTGCAGATTACTTAGAAGGCCACTCATATGTCAGTCGATTATCAGTGGAAGAGGAGTGTGTAGATTATTAGTCACACAACAATAGTAAATCGAAAGACATTTTGTTTGGTTTAAAACAAAATTTTGAACATAATAAGTCCATAATAAAGACGATCTACAATGCTCGTACGAAGAGTAAATGCAGGAGCTTATGTTTAAATTTAAGGAGCATGGGTATTTCTTTCATGATCGGCGCTGCGAGAAGACTAATAAAGTGAAGGATCTTTTCTTCGCTCACCCAAAGAGCATTGAGTTACAGAGGTGTTTTTCGAAGGTCATCATTGTGGATTGTACTTACAAGACAAATAGGTACAAGTTACCTTTGTTGGAGATTGTTGGTTTGACGTCGACACATATGACGTTCTCTATTTTAGTCGCCTATTTGGAGTGTGAGCGTGAAGAAAACTATATGTGGGCGTACATAATGTTGAAATCTTTAATGCATCAATCCGAGCTACCCAGTGTCATTGTTACTCATAGAGAAAAGGCTTTAATGAATGCACTTGAGCAAACTTTTCCCTCTTCGAGACATTTCTTTTATCGGTGGCATATTAATAAGAATGTTTTGGCGAATTGCAAGAAAATGTTCCCAAAAAAAGAGATGTGAAATTCGCTTATTGTAGCTTGGAACGTTTTGGTGGTCGCAGATACTGAGTTAGAGTTTAATGAGTTGCTTAGGTCTGCAATCAAACTTCAACGAATATCCATCTGCAGTGAAGTATGTCACTAAACAATGGGTGGTGCCATACAAGGAGAGATTTGTTGCTTGTTGGATAAATAATGTCGTCCATTTTGACAACACCACAACAAATAGGTATTTCACTTTAATGTATATTAATTTCTATATGTCTTAGATAGAGTTGTGCTTTGAACCAACGGATTCTTGTATATTGATTTCGTGGTGGAGAGTCATCATGAATTGTTGAAAAGATAGCTTGGATCAAGTCGGGTAACTTTGAGACATGTTGGCAATGATTCACACGCTCATAGAGGTAACAGGGGTAATTTCAACAACTATAATCGTGGAGGTAATCAGAATAAATCTCAGTTTGAAGGGCAATCAAGGCAACAAACTAGTGTGCGAGGTTCTAATGTTCCTGTTACTCAAAGGCAGCGGAGTACTCCTGTGACATGTAATTATTGTTTGAGACCGGGACATTCTGAGGATAGTAGTCGGTTCAAGTCAGGGTATAAAGCTGGACTATGCTTTCAGTGTGGAGAGATAGGACACTTGAAAATAGATTGTCCTAAGTTGAAAGGCGGTCACCGAGCCTTTAGTGGCGAGTTTAGCGGTACCAAGAAGGATAGTGATGGTAGGCCTTAGGTACAGTGGTCGTGTGTTTGCGCTCGATCGCGAGGAGTGCGAGTCGACGTCTATGATAGGAGGTAGCCTTTCTATTTTCGGTAGTAAGACACGAGTGCTTATAGATCCAGGATCATCTCATTTGTATGTTGCATCTCATTATGTGCACAATTTATGTGTGTTACCTCAGTCTTTACCATATATGCTTGAGGTGTCTACTCCATTGGGAGAACATATAATAGCTACGGATGTCTATCGAGCTTGTGACATACTTATAGGTGATCACACTTTATATGTTGATTTGGTAGTATTGCCAATACGTGATTTTGATGTGATACTTGGTATGGATTGGTTACGTGCCTATCGTGCTATAGTAGATTGTAATAGTAAGAAAGTTACATTTTCTGTAATAACCGAGCATATCATTAGCACGTTAATCATATTATTATGTGCATGCATTGTTAATGTGATTATCGTGGTTCATGGTGTTGATTTGATTAGTCGTAAACTCATGATTTCGTGTTTCGGTGCTTTACTTTCTTGCATTGTTTCGTAGCGTAAATTGATCCGAAATGAAAGAGATGAACCATGATACTTTACATCTAGATATACATGATGTTATAGAGGTTTCATGTCGTTAAATCGGGCTTTGAAATAGTGAAATACGTTGTGCTAACTTGAAGTTACAAAACAAAGAAGTTGTCGACATTGTGTTCGGTTTCGTGAACTTTCTCGTGACTTTAAATCGATCCAAGAATGATATCGAACCCTTGGGGACATCCTTTGATGTGTTATAAGTGTTGTACAATCATACCTAGGGGTGTACAAGCGATCGAATCGAGAAAACGGAGCAAAACGAAAAAATTACTCAATGCTGTGAACAGTGCGCGCCAACCTGCGCCCCGGCGCGCCGTGTACGGACAGCTTGGACAGATTTTGTGTTTTTGGTTTTTTTGTTGATTTCACCTCATGCTATGGCTTCCTTATCTGGTATAAACGTGGGTAAGGCTTGGAAGAACATACTTCAGCTTTCTAAACCCAAAAAACACTCAAATTAATCTCTCAAATTCTCCAAAATCCTCACAAAATTCCACTTTTTGACCTAGGGTTTATGTGTGTTCTTGCATGAGCTTTTGTTCTTCCACCAAGGCAACAACAAGGGGCTTGTTTAGGGGATTTTGTGGCTGTGTTAATCACTGAAATACAGGGGAGAAACAAGAGTTTAGCTCTTTGATTTGGTAAGGGACCATTAACTTGTTCATGTTTGTGTTTAATCGGTTTATTTCGGCTATTATCAATTGCTAAGTTATTATTATGGAAAGTTTGTGATTTTAAGCCATGCTATGATGTTTATTAGGCTAGTATGATTATGGGTATGTGTTAATAAAGTGTGTTTTGATATTCATATGAGCCTTGGAATTGTTGTAGTTCGATTATATCTTCAAATTGGTGAAACCGGAAGAATTGACCTAAACAAAGTATGTAACATGGCTGAGATTTAGGGTTTATGACTTTCTTGTATGATTTGAGATGGTTAAAGTGTTCAATATGTTGATTTGTGAATCTAGAACTCGAATTGATCCTTGGAGGATAACCGAAATACCGAATTTGTAATCGAATATGGAATAAAGTGTGAACGTAAACTTGATTAACCAGATGTGCATATTCGAATACTAATTTTCAGGGGGTTTTGGTTGACTACCGATTGTCACGGGGCGGAGTGCAGTGATAGTCGGGTTGTGGCGACCTTGATCCGGCCTGTTTCCCTATTTCTGGCTAAAGTAGGGTTTACACCACGTAGATTGTTGGACAAGAGTGGTGTTGTCACATGGATGTCAAAGTTGTAGGGACTTGGGGCATGTTGACTTGTTCCCCAGAATATTTGATATATGAATTACATGGTCACAATGATTTGATATGAACTTCAAAGCTGAGTGGTGTATAAGGAGAGCCGGTGAGTCGGAGGTGTACCTCGACTCTTATATCCTGATATATGTGTTCTTTACCTGTTTAATATGTGATATGAACTGTTATTAGCTCATTACTTTGTAGGTTGGTAATTATTTGTAGGGATGTAGATACGATAATCTCCTCCTCCACAATTTGCATTGAATGTCAAAAAATCAAGAGTCTAATAATCAATGAGATACAATTTAGTTGACACATCGTATACACAACCCTCCTCCACAATAGTATTGTAGAGTCTTTTTTCTTCCAAAAATTTACATTCACATTTGCATTGATGATTCTGTAAAGGAGCTCATATTGCACTTTAGGATACCTTAATTGATAATTTGTGGGATAAATATATGTCAATGTCATGTTTTTACTCTCTACTAAAATCTTGTATTTAATTATTTAATTTTAATGCATATTATTTAATTTAATATAAATTGTGTAATACATTAACACAAAATTGATGAAATAAAAAATATATATTTTAAATAGAATAATGTGGAATGTTATTGAAATATTTGTTTTTTGTGAATTTTGAAAAAAAAAATAATAATTGGAGAAGGTGAAAAATATTTGGTGCAAAACTTGTACCATTTTAGTTGAATGATGCAATTTTTGCACCAAATGGTTGAAGTTGGTATTATCAAGGGTGGTGCTAAATACAACACCCCAAAAACGCTAAATACAACACATCTCCCGACGAATTTACTATTTTGTCCATATTTTTTGGTGAAAATTTATAGTTACTAGTGATATAAATGTAAAAATAAATAAATAAAAGAATTAAAAAATTAGACAAATCCGCCACCTCTTGGCAGCCATATTCCAAACATCCACCAAAACTAGGTGGCCATCCATCATTCTGTAAGTTTTTTTTTTTACACTTTCAACCCCTAAAATTTATAATTTAGTTAAAAAATTAAAAAATCCGTTAAAATTTTAACGGTAAATGGTAGAACCGCTAGCCCTAGGCAGCTATAATTGGAAGAGCCACCACCCCTAGACGGCTATCACTAGAAGAGCCGCCACTCCTAGACGGCCATCACTGGAATAGCTACCACCCCTAGGCAGCCATCACTGAAAGACCCGTCACCTCAAGACAGCCATCCCAAATTCTACCCCTAGGGAGTTTATTTGCGTTAAATACAAAATAAAAGATGTTTTGGTATAAATGAAATGATGTACAAAATGATATTTTCTCAAAGTGCTTGATATGTAGCACTTTGGGAGCGAGTGTATTTAGTACCAATATCAATTTACTCCTAGCAAGGGGAGTTAGCACCAACGGACTGCCACTTCTTGTCCCATTGTAAACCGTCGCGTCAAAAACATTTGGGCGTCACAAAGCAGTGAGAGCTCGGCGAGCCAATAATAAAACCTAAAGAAATTACAGGCGTCGCGCTCTCCTGTTCGCTATCAATGTATCTGTATCGCCAGTTAATTTTTGGGGCGGCACAAATATTTTGATGGAGCTTCAACTGAAGGTGGCGCAGGCGGTTCACGTCTTAAATCACGACACCCAATCGTGCAACCGTGTTGCTGCCAATCAGTGGCTGGTTCAGTTTCAGCAGACCGATGCCGCTTGGGAGGTCGCCACATCCATCCTCACCTCCCATCATCACATACCATTCGTTTCCGATTTTGAAGTGGAGTTCTTCGCTGCTCAAATTCTCAAGCGAAAGGTCAGTCAGACCCCCTTCCTTTCCCATGTTTCCAGAGTTTGGTATTTATTCGTGGGAATGTCACAAGCTTTGCAACTTTAGTTGCATTTTGATGGTAAGCGAACAAGCTGCGGCCTAACGACCAGCCGGAGCAAGTATGGTCAGATTTCAGAACTATATTGAGATCTTTGAGTCTCCAGGCTAAGATTTTTTTTGATAAGTAAATATATATAAATAAAGCGTCAAAGCAGATGAAGCATCTTTGTACACTAGATGTATACTCAATCTGAGTTCTCAATGTTAAAACTATTTACAAAATCAGCAAAAGAATCACTAGAAAGGCTAGTAGTAATTGTCGTCTCCGAACACCAAAGAAAAAGAGTGCTAAGAATACTATTTTTCAACTGCTCCAAAGATCCTTCTACATTGTCAAAAACCCTTCTATTCCTTTCCGTCTAAATAGACCAACAAACTCCCAAAGGTGCTGTCTCCCAAACTAGATTCCTCCTGCATTTATACAACAACCAACTCAAAAGAAGCTCTTTAATTGAACTCGACATCGCCCACGAAATGTTAAACATCCCCAAAATCCTAAGTCCACAAATACATTGCTGCAGGACAATGAATTAACAGATGTTTACACTTTCCTCACTATTCTTGCACATGAAACACCAATTCACGTACATTTTCTGATGCTTGCGTAAATTGTCACCTGTGAGCATGGCTTCATGGCTAGCCTCCCATGCAAAAAAGGCAACCCGACTTGGAGCAGAAGATTTCCAAATTACTTTCCAAGGTTACGAAAACTATCCCCTCCCTGACAACACGAGAAAGTAAGACTTAACAAAAAACTTTTTATTACTCGACGCATCCCACCGAACCCAGTCATCCTTGCTGAAATCAATCTGATGAGTGTAGAGAGTAGCAAAAAAAGGAAGGCAGTCTTCTAACTCCGAGTCTTGAAGATTTCTGCGAAAGATAGGATTCCACACCACTTTCCCATCTTCCCCATGAAGCACTAAACTGACTAAGCATTCTTTATCTACTGCCAAATTAAAAATTAGGAAACAATCGCCATAACTCCAAGTCTCTACACCACCTGTCCTTCCAAAATTTGATTTTTGAACCATTTCCTAACCCAAAAGAGATGTGTTTTTCGAAGGAAACCCAACATTTACGAATGCCCTTCCAAACCCCCACTCCATATCGATTAGTGATTTCACTAGGAAATCACTTATGCCCCTCCTCACCATATTTGCAGACCACCACTTTCCTCCACAAACCATTGATCTCAACCATGTAAAGCCATAACCATTTACCTAGTAATGCTGAATTAAAGAGCCTCAACTTCTTGATACCTAAACCGCCCTCCCTCAACTTGGAATGCACCTTGTCCCAGTTATCAGACGATACTTCCGCTCCACACTTTGCCCTTCCCACAAAAAATCTTGCTCCATTTTCTCAAGTCTGCAACTCACCGAGGAAGGAATTGCAAAAATTGAAAGGAAATATGTTGGGAGGCTAGAGAGAGTACTCTTTGCTAACGTGAGTCTCCCCGCTTTAGATAGCAATTGTTTCGTCTACCCCACCAAACGACAATCAAACCTCTCAATAACTGGATTCCACAATGCCTTGTTTTTATACGGAGCACCAATCGGCAATCCAAGATAAGAAGAGGGGAGATATGCTACCTTACACCCAAAGCAGAAGCAAGGCTAACAGTATTTGGCACCTCACCGACCGGAAGAAGCTCACTCTTAGCAATATTAATCCGTCACCCGAACACGATCTGAAAAAACAAAAGCACAAGACGAAGATATCCCAACTGCGAAGCCTCCGCATCACAGAAAATCAAGGTGTCATCCGCAAATAATAGGTGGGAAACCGAAATAACCATCTCTCTGTAAATCCTCGAATAAAATCCCCCTTCACATCTTTATCTATGAGGCAACTCATCGTCACCGTAACAATAATGAAAAGAAACGGGGAGAGAGGATTTCCTTGTCGAAGACCCCTCGAGTGCGAAAAAACCGGAGGGCTCCCCATTAACCAACACTGAAAACCGGACCGAAGAAATAAAAAAAACGGATCCATTTCCTCCATTTCTCCCCAAAACCCATCCTCTCCATCATATATATCAGGAACTCCAAATTCACGTGATCGCATGCCTTTTCGATATCTAACTTGCATAGTAATCCTAGAGTCCCACTTTGCAGTTTTGCATCCACTACTTCATTGGCAATAAAAGAAGCATCTGTAATCTGTCGTTCCCCCACGAAAGCATGTTGTGACTCATTAATTATTTTACCCACCACCTTTCTTAACCTAAGGGAGAGCGCTTTGGCTAACAACTTATACATACCTCCAAACAAGCTAATAGGCCTGAAATCTTTCAAATCGCAAGCTCCCAGTTTTTTCCGAATGAGAGTGATGAAAGAAGCATTGAGACTTTTCTCAAAACACATGTTAGCATGAAAATAGTGAAACACCTTCATAATGTCAACCTTCAAAATCTCCCAACAACTTGAAAAGAAAGCCATGGAAAAACCATATGGACCAGGAGCTTTATCACCGCTCATATCGCGCGATGCCGCCATTACTTCCTCCTCCGAAAAAGGAAGTTCCAAAATAGCGCTATCCTCGGACTCAAGAACCTTAAAAGAGACCTCATCTAATTTCGGGCACCACTCCCCACTATCTGAATGCATCCTAGAATAGAAATCCACAATGACCTCCTTAATACCATTTTCATCCTCAATTAAATTCCCCTCATTCGTAATGTTCCGAATATAATTCGCATTCTTATGAATACTTGCCATCTTATTAAAGAATTTCGTGTTTTTGTCACCTTCCTTGAGCCATTGCACCCGCGATTTTTGCCTAAAACTAATCTATTCACTAATCAAAACGCCCTAACTCCGATTTCGTGAGAAGCGTGCCTCCTCTAACACATTTAACCCCATTGACCCTTTCTCGTTAGACAATCGACATCACATTCTTGATTTTGATCTCTATTTTTCCGAAAACCTCTCTATTCCAAATTTTTAACTCTTCCTTTAATAGCTTTAGTTTTTTGGCAAGAGCAAAGTCTGGATTCCCCATGACTCTGAAAGAGCACCACTTGAATCACACCCAATCCAGAAACCTTGGGTCCTTGAGCCACATATTCTCAAAGCGAAACGGTGACTTACCTCTTCTGATCCCACCATTCTCAAGAAGCAACGGAGCATTATCCGAAACAACTCTTGGAAGACAGAATTGAGAAGCACCCTTGAAACAATCATCCCGTTTGAAGAGATAAGAAATCTGTCTATTCTAGAAAATTGGTTTCTGTCTCCATATCTGAACCATGTATAACTTCTCCAGAAAGATGTAAATTCATAAACTCTGAATGATTAATAAAGTCATTAAACTCCCTTATCGCCCGAGTAAAGTTCCGAGCACCCGACCTTTCCTTAGGAAAACGAACCATGTTAAAATTGCCCCTACGCACCAAGGAACATCCCATCTCATCCTAACCACCCTCAACTCCTCCCACAAACTATGTCGGAGAGAGTCAGAACACGATCTATACACACCCGAAAAAAGTGAAGACTTGTTGTCTCTACCATCTTAAACAAACGCGAAACTAAAACACCCCTATCGCCGCATCAATCCTTGAGACCACCCTCCGATCTCACATCACAAGAATACCACTTGCAAAATGCTAAACCCACCGCCCCAAGAAATTCCCAATCAAACCATCTCTACCCCCTTATGCTATTTACCACTCTTCTATCAATGATGCCCATTTTCATCTCCTGAATGCATAAAATATGAGGATTCCACCTTTTAAACGCTGGTTTATAGACTCCCTCTTCCCAAGATCATTAAGGCCCCAAACATTCCAAGAAATAATTCGTAGTTGCATGGGGAAACAACTATACTGAGCTTCTATTGCTTCTCCCCTCCCCATCTCTTCTCACGGCCTGCACAAAGTTCAAACTACAACACACTGTTTCAACTCCTGTTTACCTCTATCTCTGGACTTGTTTCGTTTCTTTCCATTGTTGTCCGTAGCAGTTCTCTATTTTTTCTCAAAATCCAGAAGCATCTCCATTATCTTATTCTCGAAACCAGAACAAGACACACCCAAATATTTGCCAAAGCCTTTAGCCTTCCTCCTCACCCAAATCGACAACTCTTCCTGAGTAACTACCTCCGACAAAGAATCAATCTCACATACCTCTTCTGGCCTAACCACGAAGTACAGACAATCGGTTCTTGGAAAACCTCCTCCATCTCCTTAATCCGAACACACAATGGTAACTCACCTACACTGATAGTCCTCCGAAAATGACGCAGACTTACTGGCTAAATTCGGCTCAGACCTTTTTCCACCCTTTTGCCCGAATCCGTCTTATCCGTCGTCAAAGACTGAGTGGCCTTTAAGTTCGCTGTTGCCGCTTTTTCGGCAGCTTCTTATCCCGTTGATCTACTCTGTTCGCAGTTTGCTCCAAAAGAAATTGCGACTCCAGCCGGATCTTATCAACTTCGTCTGCCCTGCCCACAGTCGAGCCCAATCCAGTCCGAGAGTCCATAAGCCCACCTAGGCCTTGGCGGAGATTTGACTAGAAAGGCCATCAATTCTTCCCCGAGTAGGTTCTTGACTTTTAGCTCCACTATGTTTTGACATACGAGTGGCCCAAACCCATTTTTCCCCACCTCTTTTTCCTATTAGGCCACGTCCTAGTCCTTTCCAAAGAAAGAAGGCCCACCTCCTTTATTAGTGCGCAAACCCATGCTTAGCGATGCTCTTCTGCCTCACTGATTTAAAATTTGAATTACCAACATCCCACGTGCTTGCCTCGTCTGAGTGACTTTGTTGCCATGATTTCCAGTCTGGGACCTACCACTTCTGAATTGATTCACGTGAGGATGACCCGTTTGCTTAGCATGCGCTTGTAATCCCTGTCTACCTTCCTCCACCAATTTCGGACCACCTTCGCCACCATTCCTCCGCCAAGGACAACACATGGTAGCGGACTTTACCCAAATTGGCACGTCATAGATCCAGTTCCCCACTCCAATTCATACACTAGCTGGAAATTTCCCTGAAACCAAATCAAATTTTGCCATCTCAACTTAGATTTCTGAAGAGTGATTTCATCTACCGACACAAAGCCGCCACACCTCTTTCCTATTTCCATAAATACCTTCTCACCCCATAGATGTAACAGAAGCCCCAACGCCTTAATCCAAACCATAGCAGGAACACGCCTTTCCCAATAACCCTCGCTGGATCCCATCGGTCCAAGAAAAGAGGGATTTGGTTAATCTTCCATTGTTTCGTATCCAAAAATCGCCAGGCTTCCTCTTTGGAAGGGAAAACAAAGAGGAAAAATTTGCCGCTCATATCAATAGCCTTTTTTTTTTTGATAAGTAAGAGTATATAAATAAATGAGAAAAGATCGTCAAAATAGGTGACGCATCCTATATACACCGGGAGTATACAAATACGACAAACCTATCAATTAGAAATATTATCCACCGTATGACGCGTTCAAACTCGCCACACCAAAAGAAAAGGTTCCGAAACACTAAGACCTTTAACCCATTTACACTCTTCTCTACATCCTCGAAAGCTCAACAGTTCCTTTCCTTCCAAATAGTCCAGACTATCACCAATGGCACTACCTCCCAAAATCTGCTCCTCCTTTTTCTTTTGTACAAGGACCGGCTCAAGAGAAGATCCTTAACAGAACTTGGCATCACCCAGGAAATGTGGAACAAACCAAAAATGAAGTCCCATAACTCCCTAACAGGGAATGCAGCAAAAGATAATCAGGAATGCAGCAGAAGATGATCAACGCTTTCCCCATTGCCTTTGCACATGTAGCACCAATTAACATACGTAATTCTTCTAACCCGTAAATTATCACCCGTCAAGATGGCACCTTTCACTGCCTCCCACATGAAGAAAGCTACCCTAGGAGGGGCCTTTGATTTCCACACCGATTTCCAAGGGAAAAAATTTATCTTCGGACTTAGATTCTGATAATAGGACTTAACTGACTCTGTTTTTTCCTCCATCCCACAACACTGAGTCCTATCTATTGCCTTCCACTTTTTGAGCATACAACAATTAAAAGGCGCGAAGCGGTGGATCTCCCGATCTTGTAAATTTCTTCTAAAAGAAGGACTCCACAAGATGACATCTCCTGAAAGATGCATCACTGAACTGACAAGAGGTTTCTTGTCCATAACAATATTAGATAAAGCGGGAAACACTCTCTAAAGCTCCACATCCCCACACCACTTGTCAACCCAAAATCTGACCGAACCTCCATTACCAATACTAAAAGAAATAAACCGCTTGAACTTGTCCCACCCTTTGCGAATCCCTTTCCACACACCAACCCCATAAGTCGAGAAAACATCTCCCGGTACCCACTCTTGAGCATTATCTCCATACTTGCCAATCACCACTCTCCTTCGTAAGGTTCATCTCTCAACCAAGTATTTCCAAAGCCATTTCCCTATTAGAGCGGTGTTGAAACGTCTAAGATTCTTGATCCCAAGACCCCCTCCTTTTATATTGGAACATACCATCTCCCACCTCACAAGATGGAATTTTCTCTCTTCCTCCTGGCCTTCCCATAGAAAATCTCTTTCAAGCTTCTCTAGTTTCTTAGCAACTGAAATAGGAAGAGTAAATACCGTCATAAAGTATGTAGGCAAGCTAGAGAGGGTGCTCTTAATCAGAGTAAGCCTGCCGCCTTTGAAAGGTACTTCCTCTTCCACCCAGCCAATCTTCGCTCAAACTTCTCAATCACTAGTTCCATATCTCTTTGCCCTTTGAATAAGCGCCAAGAGGAAGACCAAGATAGGACGTTGGCAAAGAACCCACCTTGCACCCGAAATATGAAGCCAAAGAAACGATGATGTCCACTTGCCGAGTTGGAAAAATCTCACTCTTGTGTATATTGATCTTTAACCCAGACGCACCCTGAAAAAAGAGAAGGCCACCCGCAGATATCCCAATTGAGAGATCTCATCCTCACAAAAAATAAGAGTGTCATCTGCGAACAATAAATGAGAAACCGCCACTTCAGATAGCCTTTCTCTTCCTACATGGAAGCCACGAATGAGACCACCCATAACGGAGGTGTCCAAAATCCTGCTTAACGCCTCCATGACAATGATAAATAAAAATGGCGACAATGGATCTCCCTGTGTCAGGCCTCTCGAGCTAGAAAAAAACCCCTCGGGCTCTCCATTGATCACGATAGAGACTTTCACAGTAGAGATGCAAAAAGAATCCAGTCTCTCCACCTTTCCCCAAAACCCATCTTGGAAAACACATACATCAAGAACTCCTATTTGATGTTATCATAGGCTTTCTCAATGTCAAGTTTACAAATCAAACCCGGCACCCCACCTCTAATTCTCGCATCCAAAGCTTCATTTGTTATCAACACCGCTTCCGTAATCTTACGACCACCCACAAACATGTGTTGAGAAGCTGAAACCACCTTTCCAATAACCTTCCTTAGGCAAATAGACAGCACTTTGGCAATTATCTTGTATACCACAGCAATCAAGCTAATAGACTTGAAATCTCTAATGTCCTCCGCGCCTATCTTCTTAGAGATCAAAGCAATAAAAGAGGCATTAAAACTCCTCTCAAAATGCGTATGAACAAAGAAATGATGAAAAACCTCCATAAGATCTTCCTTAATAACTTCCCAGCAATTTTTTTAAAAAAGACATGGAAAACCGTCCACCCTGGAGCTTTATCACCACACATGCCTTTCACCGCACAAAGAACCTCCTCTTCAGAAAACGGAATCTCTAGAGAATCCTTCTCTCTAGGTTAAGGGACTCAAAAGAGAGATCCCTTCCAATCTAGGAAACCAAACACTATCCTCCTTGAAAGGACTCTCATAAAATCCAGCAATTCCCTGTTTAATATCCTGCACATCCCGTAGAAGAAATCCATTAATCGTTACTCTTCTAATTTGATTAGCTCGCTTATGAAACATTGCCATACGGTGAAAAAACTTTGTGTTTCTGTCCCCCTCCCTTAACTACTGCACTCTAGATTTTTGTCTCCAACAAATTTCTTCACTAATAAACAACACCAGCAGTCCTCGAGTGGATATTGACCCATTTTTGTAACGCGCCCTGGGTGGAATAGGGTGGTCAAAAGCCCCACCCTTCCCACCAAACACCTTTCCAGAAAATTCAGATTTCCAAGGCATGAATCCACGTCCACTTCAAAATCAACTTGGTTTTTGTCTCTGCAGGTAGAGGTTTTGATCTTTAAATTCGGCCATGGTGGTATCTCCGCCGCCTCTCTGTAGGATTTTGGTCGATTACCACGAAATTTGACAGTGAACCTCCTAATCTTACCCGCCACCATCCCCCATCCTAGCCTCAGCTCCACCTCCGGAATGTAGATCGAAGGACTGCCTCTACTTTGGACCGAGACCTTGAGAAATAATCCATGACTATTCCTTTCCTTAGCTAACAAAACCTCACGCCACCTCTCTGATCGCTTCTTCCAGAACAGTCCTTGCTGCTGTGAGGCTTTCTCCATCCACTCACAAACCCATAATAATTCGTCAATGGATAACACAGCTGTGTGAACTTTACCTCTGCCTCTTTCCAAGAACTTGAACCACAATCGATTAATCTCTAAGCTGCTAATCACGTTGAAGGTCTTCCTACCCGCCTGAAAGATAACTCTTTCTCCCATAGCCTGTAGCTTTCTACTTTCTAAATTATTCCTCCCGAAATTACTTATTTTGCAGAATAAGTCATTACGGAGACTATGGAGACTACTCACGCTATCTGAAAGAAAGGGAATATAATCATTGGCAAACTGAAGATGAGAAACTCTCAGCTCCTCACGTCCAACAGAACAACCCTCAATCAAACCAAATGCTTATCAGAAAAAGGATTAATTTGCCAACTGTGGTTTATAGCTAGTATTAAACCTGGAAGGTCCAGGATGTTAGTTCCTATGCTTCCCTGATAGCTTGTAAGGTTTTATTTTGGCTGCTGTCTTATTTTAGGGGTTCACCTTGGAGGTAATCCAAGGGCTACTGTCTTTTGGGATCGTGTTGTGGAGACAATCGCCAACAGACTTGAGGGGTGCAAGCATGCTTATTTTTCTCTAAGAGGTAGATTACCCTTATCAGAGCGTGTCTATCAAGCATCTTTCTTGATTTTCTTTTTCTCTTTAGGATCCCGACGATTGTAGCCCATAGTTATTATATGCGAGAGGCGCGTGAGAGTTACCTTTTGAGTCAGGGTGAGAGGCGGGTGAGTGAAAGAGGAACAAGGCGACAATTAAGGAAAATTAAATTAAAAAAATATAATTTGTAACAAATTTCAGAAGCATTTTGTCAGTGGTGGTAATACATGAAATATGGTTTACAAAATTCAAATTACTTGAACAAGAAATTTGAACCCTTGAGGATAACCAACTTCAATCCTATTCAATCAAAGAGAAAGATCAAAAGTTAGTCATTTCCTTTTCAAAAGATCTTAGATTGCTTGGACAACAAACTCAAACCCATGCAGCAGGAGATAGATCAGAATAAGAACTTGGCTTCACTTGTGTGTAGCAACTCAAAACAAAATCAACACTTATGTTGAGTCTGAGATTTGGAATTTATATAGGCGTTTTCCGTAGTAGAGATAAATTTTCTGTAGTAGAGATAAAGTAAAGACATTAACCTATAATTAATGGAAGATTAAGAGTTACCATATCCTCTAGTTGAGACCGAGGGAGATTTCTTGAACCTCCTAAAGATAGTGGGAGTGTTTTACCTTCAAGTAGTTCACTTCCATTGGATGAGAATCGAAAGCATATTATTCAGGAAAGCTAAAGTGGGTACGTTCCTCTGTCACTTTTACAAATTGAAGTTGAAGTTAAAGTGGGAACATTCCTCATTCACTTTTTCAAACTGTAGCTAAGTTAGTTAAAGTGGAACGTTCGTCTTTCACAGCTAAAGTTTTCTTCATAGTTAATTGATAAATCTACAAGCTTTAAGGATATCAGCGATCAACTACTAGCGGGAAATTGATTAAGGCAATATTAGAGAAAATAGACTCAAGTTTGGAACTTGATTGACCTCCCCGTGATGACAAAGACCACTGGGAAAAGTAGGTCCCATGAAAGGTCTAATGTAAGGTGGATGGTTCCACTGATAGATTTAATATCAAATTGTAGCTAAGGCAACACTTAACTAGACGACATTGATTGTGAAGATATTTTCACTAATGGGTTTTCTCCTCCTGTTGAGTAATTTATCCCCTTCTAATATCCAAATGAAATTCGAAGCTAAAATTTGTGAAAAAAGTGGATCAATACGCCGGTAAGATTTGCCTCAGTAAGAATGCCTTTTTGTCTATTGTTGCTGTACTAGTTTTAGAGCCTTATGAGATGGATGTTAAGACAACATTTCTCAACGGAGAAAATAAATCTTTATGGATTCATTGTAAGGTTTGATCATTAAAAAAATGAGTTGAATTGTTAAAGGTAACAATCACAAAGTGTGCCAATTGAAACGATCTGTAGACAACCTTAAACCCGATAACCCAAAGAACACCACCAAAAACCAGCTCGAGACTCAAACTTGAATACCAACTTAGGAACTAGGTTGTATAGGTGCTGGCAACCAAGCCCGTGCATGTAGGTTCTGCCGAAAAATTGTGGCGCCAACATGTGGGCATTGTTCCAACAACTTTTCGGCGATGCTAAAGCATAAAATAAATCGTCTTCTTGAGGCTATTAAGACTGTGTCCTTAGAGGGCAAATATGGTTGATAAACACTCTTGAACAAAAAATCGGATAGCGAGTTGCGTACACCATCACGTCCGGCCAAAATTGCTTTGTTGGTTGTTGCTTGTGGACTAGATGAACGCCTAAGCCTTTGTGACTTCACCACGCCTGAGCTTCTCTAGGCACCTAAAGCTAGATTGAGCTTGCCTCTCGCCGCAGGCACTTGCCTTCAATAAAGATGTGTGTAGTGAAGAGATTAGAGAAGATCATGAGAGATTTCTTATGGGAAGGGGTTGCAGGAGAGTGGAAACATCTTGTAGCGTGGGAGAACCTATGCAAGGCCAAGAAGGAGGGGGGACTTGGGGGTTAGGAATGTGATGTGTAGGAATGTTACCCTTGTTGGAATCTTGGAAGTGTTTTCCCCTTGAATAGTAGGCTATTCACCATAAACTGAGTAAGAGTTGTATAGCATGCATGATAATGATTAGGAAATATTAGACACTCATTAAGTTTATCATCTCAGTTATAGAATTTTATTTACCAATGCTATAATTTGTTTCTTTCTTGTACCTAATTGAGGGTGGGTAAGGGTTCCAAATTCTGGAGGATGTTTGGGTGATAGAGACTCCCTTGTGCCTGGATTTTCCTCGTTTTTTTTGGCTTTCTCCTTGCATACCGCTCTTATATCATCCTTCCTTTCTAAGGAGTCCTCTCTTCTGGAATTTTCACTTCTTCCTTAACTTGAATGAGTGGAAGGCCGAAGAGTCGTATGCTTGTGGTTAGCCTTTTACTGCAATGTGCTGTATTAGTGGTGCTTTGGTATTTATGCCTTGAGAGAAATTCCAGATTTTTTAGGGATAAATCCATTTTGTGGAATTTTCTTTATGATAGAGTAGTTTCTATGGCTTCTGTCTTGGCTTTGGTTCGGAGAGCCTTTCGACGGGTGCGAGTTTGTGAAATTCTTTGGGACCCGGTGGTTGAGAGGGTAGCTAGGCGGCTTGTCGGGTGGAAGTGTGTTTTTTACTCCCTTGGCAAAAGGATTACTCTCATTAGATCCTGTCATCCGAGCATTCCGCCCTACTTCCTCTCTCTATAATTCCTGTGGGGTCTTTGATGTTCATTGTGCCTTTGGACTGAAAGGAATGCCAGAATTCTCATTAGAGCTTGTCAAGGTTCCTATTTTGGGATAGAGTGGTTTATTTGGCTTCTCTGGGCTTCGGCGAGAGGCACTTTTAATGGGTTCCTCTTTTGTTATTCAGAGGGATTGGAACTTAGCTTTTTTAGTCTTTGTATTCACTGGCTTAGTTTTTTTTTTTTTGCTTTTCTTGATGGATTTCTCATCCATCTTCTTGTATTTTTCCCCTTTTCTAATAAATTTCCTTTCTTATCCAAAAAAGAAAAAGGAAAGAATGAAGACATTGATAGAGACGCTACCATACAGGGCAATCTCCTCAGATATGTCTACACAAGTATGTGAGGTGCAGGAAGCAGCTTGGGGACTTTGGTGCATGTTGTTTGTACAGTGGGGGGAGTGTTGGGTGTGTCCTTCATCAGTGGACGCGTTGTTCCTCACAGATTTGTTTTGGTAGAGGGAAGGATGAGATGTTTTTATGGCGGCTGTGCTGTGTTTTGTATTTTTGGGGGGGCTTTAGCAGAGAGGAATACTCAATTTTTCGATATCACTCGCTCTATTTTCCTTTCTTGCGAGATAAGATCCAGCATTTATCTTATTTATGGTTCTCAGTGTTGGTAGCATTCAGGGGTTAGCCAGTCTTAGATTTTGCAAGGGATTGGAGAGCTGTGCTTCATTTATCTCCCTTTGATTTTCACCGTGTCTTTTGATGATTTATTTTCCACTCTTTCTCGATTCTGGTCCACCTCTTTTGTATATTCTTTCTCTCCATTAATAACTTAGTTCTCTAATAAAATTAGAATATCTATTTATCGCAAATATGATTTACGATCATTGTGTTCTGTCATTTTGCAGATCCAGAATGAAGGATATTATTTGCAGTTGGGAGCGAAAGAGGCTCTGCTGAATGGTCTTCTTGTGGCTGCTAAAAGATTCAGTTTGGGCCCTCCTCAGGTGTTCTGTTTCCCCCCTTCTGAAAGCATCTACTGCTTACTATTCATGCAGAAACTATGTTTGGGCTTTTCTGTCCCACAAAAAGATAAATAAAAAGAAAAAGGAAAATTCGAAAACTATAAAAAAGAAAAACATGTTAGGGCACATCTTTTTCTTTACTTGATATGATTCGTAATTTATATTAATTTACTATGTATCAAGTGTTTACCTATATGGAATTTGATGACCTTTTCTTTCTCTTTTTTGGTTAGCTCTTAACACAAATCTGTCTTGCTCTCTCCACTCTTATACTTCATGCCGTGGAGCATAGCAAACCAATTGAGAAGCTCTTTTACAGTCTTCAGAATCTGCAAAGCCAGGATGATGGCAATATTGCTGTTATGGAAATGCTCACAGTCTTGCCAGAAGTTGTTGAAGATCAAAGTGCTGAATGTTTTAAAAAGTCATCTCGCAGATGTGATTATGGCCTAGAGGTGCAAGACAATTTATTCATGCAGTATTTTAATTTGTTAGCTGTATTTTTCCTTTTCATGATCTAAATTTAAATTTTCTTTTTACAGCTTCTCTCGCACACTTCTACTGTTCTCGAGTTTCTAATGCAGCAATCTGAGAAATATTATGATGGTGTCATTCAACAACATGAGAAGAACAGAAAGATCTTACGTTGCTTGCTAAGTTGGGTAAGAAAAGGGCAAGTGTCTCTGATGGTTTCTTAACTTGTTATTTAAGGTCAGAAAAAGGTCCTTTCTTAGAGGATGTTTTCCTGGTCCAATTATTGGTTTGTGCTTGATAATTGTACCACGAATCATGCTATGGGCTTACCCCTAAAAAGTACGCAACTGCTTTCATCTGGAGCTGGAAATTCCTTGAGAGGTTTAATAATCATGCTTGCTTGTCTGTGTTAGGTTCGAGCTGGATGCTTCTCAGAGATTCCATCTGGCTCGGTGCCAGCCCATCCTCTTCTTAATTTTGTGTTCAACTCTTTGCAGGTAACATTTCTTTGCTATTGTCTTGGTCTTTTGAAATCACTTTGAGCAGTTAAACTATCTCTAAATTGTTGATTGTAGATTTTGTCCTCGTTCGATCTTGCGATTGAAGTTCTTATTGAGCTTGTTAGTCGACATGAGGTATGCACATTCTATAAAGCCGAAACACCATGACTTGCGATGGTCTCTTTCATCCAGTTTCAAAGACCTTCACATATGATTTTTCTTGAACTTAGTTTGAGTTTCTTGAGAAGATTCAGATGCAATAGTTGTTTTGCACTGAAATTAGCCGACACACAACTAATTTTTTGAATCATGTCTTGTACACAAGGGAGCTGAATATTTTGTTTGAGCTTAGTTTTTCCTCTATTCCGCACTAAGGTGACTCTAGAAGTCCAAAACTTCGAGTACAGTTTTTTTGGTTGTGCTTGTATAACTTCCTCTTGGACCTAAAAGGACTTTAGTTTTGTTTATATTAATTGATTAGATTTTTGACTTATAATCAACTAGTCAGTCACTTTGATCAACTAGGATGATACAACTTCGATTACCTTAAGGCTTTGCATTGATGATTGAAATTTCATTATGTTCAAGTTTGTGACACATTATCTCCTCTTGGTCCTAAGAGGACTTCGTTTTATTTATATTAATTGATTAGATTTTGACTTATAATCAACCAGTCAGCCACTATGATCAATGAGGATGATACAACTTCGATTACCTTAAGGCTTTGCATTGATGATTGAAATTTCATTATGTTCAAGTTTGTGATTGTGACATTTTCTCCTCTCTCAAGAATGAAATTATCCAAGGGATGTTAGGGCTGCAATGGCATGAGGCTTAGAACCTATGAGTCTGATGCTTATCAAGTTGTAAGGCTTCTTTAATGTGCTCTCATGTAGGTTATTGACCTATTGTTTACTAGTTTGCTACCAACACTGCTTTTGGCAACTTTTCCTGTTCAGATGACATCGGGTTGGGAAATCCTTACAGAGGGTGATGTGCTGAACTACTTAAGGACTTATATATATATATATATATATATATATATTTGTATAGAAAAATAACTTTTCCTCATAGAAAAGGATATGCAGAAGTGGATAAGACATTCACCTTTCCAAATGTCACAATGTCTAGCGATCCTTTCCACCACATGATCCAGAACGACGATCACATCAGATTCTCCTTCGCTGACATCAAGTGGATAAGATTTCAATTTGAAACTCGTACTTCCAGGATTGTAAATGCAATCACTGTACACATAATTATGCTATAAATTGAACACAAATCGTTTCCGAATGTTATATTGTTGGTAAAGCCTTTATATACGTGCTGATGTGGGCCAGTCCAACTATCCAGGTGAGAAAATAATTATTAAAATAATTTAAAAAATTAGGAATAATTCCTTCAAAATTAAGAGTATCTGTTTACAACTTAATCTGACGTTCGCCTAGCTCCTACATGTCCGTCCCTCTTAATCCGGGCTAGTAAGACCTCCATACCATCAGCGAAATGTCCATTAATTCCAGCGAAGTAAAGCCATATCCAAAAACTCCAAAGTTTTCCATGTGTTTACCTAAAAAAGAAGAATAAAAAAAGCAAAACAAAAAAAATACAAAAACTTCACTTCAAAAGAATTAGGGAAAATTTAGATCACCCGTTGGGAACGTAATCGCTTAAGGATAAGAACTGAGTGGCAGTTCAATCACTAGGGTCATCGGACGGGATGAGTAGAGAGGGATTGAAGAAGAAAAGACTGATTTCAAGCACCGATTCCCCTCTGCATTGCATTTGATTGATATGATGGTGAGTAGAACATTTCCAATGGGGTTTCTTGGTGGAATCATCTAGTGTAATTTCTTTGCCTACTGATAGTCCAAGGTGTCATCTTGTGAGGAACACAAGATGAGTCGTTATATATTTACCAAGAGACAGAGAGAGAAGAAGACAATAGTGGAGTGGTTTGTTACGGGTGGGGAGGAGCGGCAGGAGAAAGTAAAACTTTCGACAAGGAAAGAAATAAGGGAAAAAAAGAGGAAATTGACAAAAAGAAATAAATATCTAGGAAACAATGAAAAATAATTTTTAATTATCTTTATTATTTATTGATTGTTTTCAAATTGGATGCACAAATCGGTCCACACCTGCATGTCAGTAGCTTACTAGGTTTCATGAGGATTGGTTAACAATTTAACATTCATTAACTATTTGGGTTCAATTTAGCGTAATTATGTGTACGGTGGTCAAATTTGCAATATGGAAAGTACGTGTGTCAGATTGATATTCCCTAAATGGTACAATGGTAAAAAAAGTAGTCTTGTCGATTGGAACAATATTTTCGAACAATGGAAGTGGACGCCGAAAATGAGAAAGTCGACGTGGTCGCTAAGTACTTGTCTCATGATGCCAAGCTATGGTGGCGGATGAAGCACCATGACATCGAAGAGGGCTGATGCCAAATTAACTCGTGGATAGAACTAAGACAGGAGTTGAAGGCTCAGTTTTTCCCTGAGAACTTGAAAAAACTGCTTACAACACAAGAAAGACGTTGATGGATTTGGAATAGTGAGGCTTAAATCATGAATGCATTAAGGAGTTGTTGGCGACGATGCTGGACATCTCAAATATCTGAAAACTAGACAAGCTTTTCTCCTTTATAGAAGGCTTGAAGACATGAGTTAGAGCGTAACTGAACCGAAGATGTGCTCAAAGTTTGTTTGAAGCAATGGCTGTCGCTGAATGTTTGGTTGACTACTCGAAACCCTCAAAGAAATAGCCCTGAAGAGTAATTCGATAAAGAATGGGGGTATGATACCCAAGCTCAGCCTTCGTGGGCACTTACAGGTGGGTAATTTTGCAGTAGAGGTGTGTCCTGTCCCGAGCAATTGAACCATTGTGTGGGAAATGGAAGCACAAAGCCGAGGCAGAGGTGGTACTGTGAAAAAGGGCTCTGTTTTTGGTGCCATGGGCCACATCAAGTAAGGGACTTTCCGGATAAGCAAAGATTGAGTTGGTAGCAGAGAAATTAAGCGAAATCGGTACAAGCAATGCTAATTCTTCCAACTCAGCACATTTAAAACCCGATGAGCATGAATGCTATGACTGGGAAAGCGATGTTGTAGGAGCCTTTACTTAGTGGTGCAAAGTAAGGCAAGAGGCCCATCCCGTGGACTAAGGGAAGGCCCTTGTGTTGCCCAATGCTACTCGAACTGCCAAAAGTGTTTTGGAAGCTAACATGCAAAAGCTCGAAAAGTGGATTGGAAAGGGCTTCATGTATGCGGATATTATGCAGAATGGGAAGCCCCTTTGTGCCATGATTGACAGATGAGCTACTCACAACTATACGATGGTAACAAGGTCGAACATCTTGGTCAAACATTGGAAAAGGGCACTGAGCGCGTGAAAGCCATCAACTACAGTCTGTTTAGTGAGTTGTGAAGAGTGTTCCAATTAAGGCAGGTCCATATAAAGGGGAAACCAACTTTGCTTTTCTTGCATGGTGATGAATGACTTCGAAATGATCCTTGGATTGGAGCTACTATGGGAAACCAAGCCTAGTGTCATGCTAGTTACTAATATTTAATGTTGTTAGGGAACAATCCATGTACTATCCTAGTCCTAACGCCTAATATAAGTGGAAAGTGTTTTAGCGCCACATAGTTGAGGAAAGGGATGTGGCTGGGTGAACCAAATTTCCTTGTTGTTTTTGAATGGGACGAGATTGAAGATACATCGGATTGATTGCTCAGCAGTGAAAACGAGTGTTGGAGAAATTTGAAGAAGTCATGCCACATGAGCTTCTGAAGAAGCTCGCTCATTAAAGAGCAATTAATCACGAGATAAGAGTTGATTGTGGGTGCAAATCCACCTGCATGTGAGCTCGCAGAGTTGAGGAAATAACTGAATGAGCTATTGGAAACTGAATTAATCACACTAGCAAAGAGCCCTTTTAACATACATGTATTGTTTAAAAAAAAGTTGACGGTTCTCTACGGATATGTTGATAGATTGAAGGAGTATTTGCTCCAAACTTTGGGCTTTTAGTATACAGAGTCATGTCTCCTATAGATAATTCTTTTGTAGAGATTGTGACTAGTTTTATGTGATCTAAGGTTTTGTTGGAGTATATTCCCTGTAACACAGGACGCGCTACCTGTTTTGGTGCATTTATATATTATCCTTACTTATAAAAAAAGGTGACCATTCAGAATAAGCAGCAGATTTTGTTGCGAGCCGATTTCTGTGAATAACTAAGCACGGGATGGGCATACCCGAAGTTGGATTTCGTCTTGGGGTATTGGTATTCGCGAAGGGCCATAAGCACGAGACCACTTGTGACACAGTATGGTGCTTATGAGTTCTTGGTGATGCCCTTCGTGTAGTGTGCCAATGACTTTTGGTACTCTCATGATCTAGGTGTTATAGGACTACCTAGATAACTTCGTGGTTGTGTGTTTGGATGTTATCGTGTTCTTCTATGACGCGGTGGACGAACATGTTATGCATCTACGGAAGGTCTTGGAACGGTTGTGGGAGCACAAACTTTACTTCAAGTTGTTTAAATGTAGCTTTGCTAAGAGGCAGATTCCTTTCCTTGGGCACATTATTAGTGGGAGTCAGATTGGGATGGATTTAAAGGAGATTGAGGCAATCAAATTTTGGGAACCCCCGACTGCTCCTTTGGGTTGGCGAACTACTATAGGATGTTCATGCGGGATTACTCAAGAATTTCCCTACCCCTAACTAGAATGTTGGGGAATGGAATAAATGGGAATGTACGCCAGAATGTGAAGTTTTGTTCGACAAAGTGAAGCAAGCTTTAACAGAAGTGATGTAGGACAGATTTGGGAGATAAAACAAGTTCGTTGACGTACGAACGGACGGGTGATTGATTTCGTTCAATCAGACAAAGAAATGACAGGGAAACAAACAACTAAGATGCTGTTTTCCAAGGAAGAATAGGACTGATTTTTATTTTGTAAAAGTTGTTGTCACAATGCTTGATAGGCTCCTCTTTATATAGTCTGCAAATGAGGAACCAGTACATGCACAAGTGGATAAGAAGAGAATAGGAAAAGACTAGATAAGGGGATAAGAAGAGAAGAGGAAAAGCCTAGATAAGGGGATAAGAAGAGAAGAGGAAAAGCCTTGATAAGGGGGGCTGATTACATCTCCTTGGAAATTATATATATATAAATTCAGCACTGCATCATTCCCTTCCACTTGTTGGACAATTCGACCCGGAATTGTCGTCTGAATAATAGGGGTAGAGATCAGCAACGTTGAACGTTTTAGAAATCCGCATGTAATCAGGTAAATCTATGACGTAGGCATTATCGTTAATTTTCTTGAGAATCTTGAATGGACCAATCTTGCGAGAATCAAGTTTGTGTTGTCCTCCTCCCCGTTCTTTGCGCAAATAGGTCATCACCATATCGCCAACCTCAAAAAGCTTCTTGCGACGTTGCTGGTCAGCTGTGGCCTTGTAGCTAGTAGTCGTCTCCTCCAACTTTTTCTTCACTTCTGCAATAGTATCCACATGATGATGAGCCAATAAATCTGCAGATTCGCTCTTCTTAAAACCCGTAGGAAGTTTAATAAGGTCAACAGTGGTGGCTGGAGCTCTTCTGTAGACAATGGTGAATGGTGACATGCCCGTGGCTCGATGTTGTCTTGTTATAGGCGAGTCGCTTGAGCCAATGCAACATCCCATTGCTTCTTCTTCTCAATACACAAACAACGTAGCAAACTACCTAAGGTACGATTCACGACCTCGCCGTCCATCCGTTTGGGGGTGAGTAAACTGCTAAATTTAACTCAGTCCCAAAACGTTTCCACAAAGTTGACCAAAATATGAAGAAACCGGATCACGATCAAGTCGGTGTACGAGGATACCATGAAGTCGAACAATTTCTGAAAAACAACCGCAACATGAGGCGCATCCGTAGTTTGCTTGCATGGAATAAAATGCGCCATTTTAGAAAAGCGATCTACTACAACAAATATAGAGTCGAGCCTCTTTGTGGAGGCCCCAAAACAAAATCCATAGATAAATCCTCCCATAGGCTGCTGGAATAGGCAAAGGCTATATAGTCCGATTCTAGCTCGCCCTTTTGAGTTTGACAGATCAAACACTTTTCACAACCCTCCCATAATCCCTCTTGGTTTTGGCGAAATACCTTTCCTCAAGTCGTCTAATGGTCTTGTCACGACCGAAATGAGCACTAAGTGATCCAGATGAAGCTCACGAATAAGCTTCTCTCGCAATGAAGTCCACGGAATACGAGACGATTTCCCTTAAATAGATAACCATCCTGAACCACAAAGTCTCCGTTGATTGTCTAGCAAGATACTTAGACCAAATACCCCCAAAATCGTCATCAATATAAAGCTCGGGAGAAAGTCAAACCCATAACCTCATTACTTAGTTACAAGGAGGGCTGCACGCCGACTTAAAGCATCAACCCTATTAGATACACCCGATTTGTGCTTAATCACATAATTGAACTCGGCTAAAGTAAGCAACCCAAGAATCGCATTTTATTTTTTGATCTCACTAGTCCGAAAATGCACCAATTGATGATCCGTATATAATACAAACTCCTTCGGTAATAAGTAATGCTCCCAACTTTAAAGGCACGAAAATTGCAAAAGTTCTTGATCATAAGTAGGCCCCGTGCCTCATTAAATTTCAAAAGGCGACATGTCGGCCTTCCGTGATAGAACACCTTACACCTATCCTAGCGTCACATTCCACCTCAAACAACTTGTTAAAATCGGGTAATGCAAGTACCGGGGCAGAAGTGAGTTTTTGTTTAATCTCCTCAAAGGCTCGCTCAGCAGCAGTGGTCCATTTAAAGGGACGAGACTGCTTTAAACAATCCATGATAGGTGCAACAATGCTGCTAAAATTGCGAATGAAGCACCTATAAAATGTAGCTAAACCATGAAAACTGCGTACCTCAGAGATAGTGGTAGGTGTAGGCCAGTCAACAATGGCTTGGATTTTCTGCTGATCAACATGTACGCCATCCTTACTGATCACGTATCCCAAGAATAAAACATGATCCACCATGAAATGACACTTCTTCAAATTAATATACAGCTCGTTATCACAAAGCACGGTCATAATTTGCCTCAGATGGCCCTCATGCTCCTCAATACTCTTGCTGTATATAAGAATATCATCAAAATAGACAACAACAAATTTATTAAGGAATGGCTTAAGCACCTGATTCATAAGTCAACGTGCTGGGTGCGTTAGATAGACCAAAGGGCATCACTAGCCACTCATATAATCCCTCCTTGGTTTTGAAAGCGGTCTTCCATTCATCTCCAGGGCGAATACGGATTTGATGATAACTACTCGTCAAATCAATTTTGGTGAAGACAACCGAGCCAGATAGCTGATTGAGCATATCATCCAATGGGAATAGGAAACAGGGGACAATGATACGATTGGTAGCTCGGTTATCTCACATCGCCTGGTTTCCTTTCTTTGGCACCAATAAAGAGCCGCACACGGGCTTATACTTTCGCGTACATGCCCAATCCGTAATAAAGCCTCGACTTTCTCTTGTAGAATCCTCGCCTCCTCAGGATTTAGACAATAATGGGGCAGATTGGGTTTCCGGCGCCGGAACAAAATCAATTTGGTAATTGGATATCACGCATAGGAGGTAGTTGAGTAGGCTTTGAAGTAAGTTGGGAAAACTCAAAAACAAATATTGAACAACCTCGAGATCTCGTCTCACCATACTCTGTTTGATCACTAGACCATATGCACCACCCCTTTCCTTTACATCTGCCATAAAAGAACCACTAGAATCTGGGAGAGAAAGGAATGTCTTCCCTTCCACTTTAGAAGGTAACTTCGGACTACCAGGTGGTGTAATTACGATCTTCTTATCTTTCCATTGGAACATGTAAATATTATCACGACCCTTATGAGTGGCATCCACATCAAATTGCCAAGGTCGTCCCAATAAAATCTGACACGCATCCATATCCACAACATCACAGAAGACATCATTAGAATAAAACTTACCCATCGCCAAAGGCACCTTACAAATACGATTCACTTGCAATTTTGGACCCTTTTGGATCCAGCCAATCTGATACGGAGTAGGGTGTGGTTCAGTTAGGAGTTGTAACTCGTCAACTAATTTCTGAGCAATCTAATTTTCACAACTGCAACTATCGATGATCAAATTGCAAATAGTTTTTCCCACTCGACACTTCGCCTGAAAAATTCGTCTGCGCTCACTTGGGTCCTCCTGTTTGGGCGAACAAAAAGTACGTTGAACAACAAACACAAAATCACCTTGCTCATCACCGCAGATATCATCAGCCTCATAATTGTGCTCATCTTCACCTAGGTCTCCTTGTTCTTCCTCGGGTGCGGTATCAACCACGTGCACTGGCCTGCGGTTAGGACACTCATTAGACTTGTGCCATGGCTGATTACACCTGTAGCATTTACCCGAGTGTGGATGCTGGTATGGATTCTGGTTAGCTGGTCTGACGGTGGGACGGAGATTTGACCGAGTCTGGTGGGTTTCGGGTGGGGCTCGCCTGGCCTTTGTATTGGATGACACAGGTGGTCGGAAGGGTGCAGGCGCGGACGTGCGCTGTTGTACGGCCACGGGTGGGCGTGGTTGTTGAGCCTCCCACTGGGTTCGTCGAGCATACGTAAATTTTGGGGGTGGCTGAGATAACCGAGCCTCTGCTCGGGCTGCCATCTCTCGAGCATCCATTAAAGACATAATGGCTTGAACACCTATACGTTCCTGAATTTCTGGTTTAGTCCCCTGACGTATCGAGCAACCTGTAGATCGTCATCTTCTCGAATACTACACCGAGCTGTCAAACGTAGGAATTCTTTCGTATAGTCTGCTACTGAACGATTGCCTTGATAGGAGTCGAGCAATTGGCGATAGAGGTTTTGAGTATAATCGCGCGGAAGAAATCGTTGCTGCAATAGTTGTTTCATCAAAGGCCAATCTCGAACTGGTGGTTGGCGAAGGCGGTAGCGTTCCTCTCGTAGATTCTGCCACCAAGCTCCTGCACCTCCCCTTAATTTATATGCAACAATGGATACTTTTCTTTCTTCACTAACTTCCATAATTTCAAAGAATCGTTCAACCTCATTAAGCCAATCAAGAAACGATTCTATCTCTAAACTACCATTAAAGACTGGAATTTCAGCCTTGATTCGATACCCATCATAGTCATCCCGGCGAGGGAAACATCCTGGGTTTGGTTGGATAGCGGCAGCAGGGGCAGGTGGTTGCTGTTGCGCGACATTTGGGACTGGTTCGCGCACTGCTGGATTGTCACGTGGATGTCCTTCAAGTCGGAGGGCTTCCAAAATTTGTTGGATCGAAGCACGTCTCCTGTACAGCGTCTTCTAGGGCAGTGAAACGTTGTTCTAAGGCTGTGAGATGTTGATTCATAGCAGGTTCTTCAGCCATTTGGTGAACAGAAGTGCTCAAAGAAGTTGATGAAATGAAGGCAATGATGATCTAAAGAGATTAGTGAACTGAAGGTAGTAACAGCACTACGAAACAGTAGTTTAAACAACAGTTCTATTAGTACGAACAGCTGGGGTGTTGCGATGAGGTGAACCAAGAGCAGCGGTAGAGAACAGGACTGCAATTTATGGGAAAATTGCGCGAACTTGAGCTCTGATACCAACTGATGTAGGACAGAATTGGGAGATAAAACAAGTTCGTTGACGTACGAACGAACGGGTGATTGATTTCGTTCAATCAGACAAATAAATGACAGGGAAACAAACAACTAAGATGCTGTTTTCCAAGGAAGAAGAGGACTGATTTTTATTTTGTAAAAGTTGTTGTCACAATGCTTGATAGGCTCCTCTTTATATAGTCTGCAAATGAGGAACCAGTACATGCACAAGTGGATAAGAAGAGAATAGGAAAAGACTAGATAAGGGGATAAGAAGAGAAGAGGAAAAGCCTAGATAAGGGGATAAGAAGAGAAGAGGAAAAGCCTAGATAAGGGGGGCTGATTACATCTCCTTGGAAATTATATATGTATAAATTCAGCACTGCATCAAGAAGCCCCCATGTTTGTACTGCCTGATATTCATAAAGCGTTTGAGGTGCATATGTATGTGTCGACAGATGCAAGAAGGCCATCCTGTGGTGTAAAGTAGAAAGTTTAAGGATGATCAACATCGCCGTGCTGCTCACGAGGAGTTGTAGGCTGTTGGGCATCTGTTCGTGCTACATGTACAAATGTTGTTGTGGTAGATGCCCTGAGTCCAAAGACTAAGTTCCAAGTAAGCTACGTGAATGTTATCTTGATGGAAACGACCATGTATCCATCAACATTTGGGATTGAATAAGGAATGCCGTTCTACGGATCCAATGATGCAACACATCTTGAAAATGATGGATGAATGGCGTACAAAACAGTTTCACAGCAAGGATGGTTTTGTTTATAGAGAACGGGGTGTGTTTGCGTTCTAGATTGTGATGGCTTACGTCGCCCTCTCATTTTCAAATGCTATGATACGGAGTGGGCCAGGCATCCTGGTCTAGAGTGCACCTTGTAACTGTTGCAATAGGGATATTACTAGCCTTAGACGCGGGATTATGTATAGAAGTTTGTGTGTTCCTGCGTGATATGTCAGCAAAACAAAGTGCCTAGGCAAGCTCGTGCAAGTCTGGTTGTTGGGTTGCCGAATCCTGAAGAGCCTCGAGGAAGTGTCTATGAAATTAAATAAGTGCTTGTTGAAAGTCAGAGATTGACAACTACTAAAAAGCACCGACATGGACACATTGGACACCGCAACATGAATTTTTCAAAAACTTTCTGACACTGACACGCTACGCTAGGGGACACGTTATATGTAAATGTATATAAGTTTTATTATGAGTACTTATATGACTGTAATAACATAAATGGATAATATGTTAACAAATAATAACAAATTAAAGAAAAATTAACATCATAACATTTAACAATTAACACTAACAAGCAACACAAGTTTACCACAAATTACTTAAAAAGTCATACGTGTCGAAAAGACATACAAAAACAAGATTTGACCAAGCCTTAAAGTAAAGGGAGGACCCAGAAGACGTCCCTTCTTTTTTCGAGAAGAGTAAAAAGCAGTCGACTTTGAAGAAGAAATTCTGAATAGATTCGCCTTAGCGTCCCCTTGGACGTCACCTTCTCTCTCTACCCAAGATGATATTTTCATTCGGTACTTGACCCTCCTAAATTTTCATTTCGGCCCCTAAAGTGTCAGCCAACGTGTCCCAACGTGTTCAAGAGTGTCAGAAATTCAAAAAAGATTAAATATAAACATTGGACACTTCAGGGCATGTCCCGGCATGTCGGGAATTGTCGGGTGACCCAGAGTGTCAAAAAGTTACACTCTGGCCTTTGGAAGGGTGTTGGTGCTTCCTAGGGGAACTATTTAAGTTGTTATAATCAGGACCGTCACTTTGTCAGGACTCACCAACAGAGTTGGGTGAAGCTAGTGGATGTTGCTCCGCTGTGCTTTAACGCTCAAAAGACTTCGGCTATGGGTCTGAATCCTTTTGTGGTAGCCTGGAGGCAAGGACCTCTTCTTCCCACATTGTGGACAGTGAAGCCTCAAGTAAAGCTCCATGTGCTTCAATAAAGAGTGGAGATCACTACAGATTTAGCTCGGTCTCAGTTAGAGAAAGCAAGTGCCCGCATGAGGAAGTATGCTGATCATCATAGAAGACTCATCAAGTTTGCAGTTGGGGATAAGGTGATTGCTATGTATTCATATATGGGATAAGGTAGCTCTCAGAAACCAAGACTAATGGCTCGTTTGGCGTGGTAAAGCAGATTTGTGCTGCTGCTTACAAGCTTGGTCTCCCAGCAACTTGGAAAATCAATCACGCTGAAGCCATTCTGCCCTATTATGATGATCCCTCCCACTCGGAGCCACAACGACCTCCTCTTCCCACTAGGGTTGTAAAGAAAGTTCCTGAAGCCATCCTTGAGGATTGTTCGATCATCACTTCTCTAGTTCGGCTTCGGCATCAATAGTTTTTTAGTGAAGTAGGGGTTGGATGCAGAGAACATTTGGGAATGCAAGACAGCTTGGCTGGACCTTCTACTAGATACTTACAGATGAAAGTTGTTTAGGGCATCAACTACTCAGGTGGGGGTGTATGTCATGGGCTGCCTCGACTAACTAGCTGCCAGGTTACCTGTCTCTGTTTTGTTGCATTTCTGCTTCCGGGTGTCCATCTAGCTGTTCTTTGGCGTGCTGTTCTGTAATAGTTCCCTGCTGATGTCAAGTTGAAGCTGCTGCTGCGTGTAGTGCCAAGCCGTCTGCATCAGTGCCTCGTTATTCAAGATTGAGGCAAGTGTCATGTATGTATGCTGCTTGACAATTATTTTGCTGTTTTTAACTTAGCTTAGATTCTTTATATCTCTTAGGATATTGGGTCATTTGCCCCATAGTTATTGAAGGCGAGCGCCTGGCTCGCCTGAGGCGAGGGTACGTCGCCTCTTAAAGGCCAGGCGAGGCGATGTTGAAGAAGCGAGCCAAGGCGATCGCCTTTGTCGCCTAGGCAAGAAGCAAAAGGCTTGAAAAGGCGAGCAACAAACCTTTTCGGCCCAGATCCGAAGGTTTTTGTCCCAGATCTGAAGGTTTTCGTTCTAGATCTGAAGATTTCCGGCCTAGATCTAATCGATTTCAGCCTAGATCTACCAGATCCAAAGGTTTTCAACTCAGATCTGAATGTTTCCAATCCAGATCTGAAGTTTTCCTGCCGATCTAATCGAATTCAGCCCAAATTGACCTCTGGATCTTTTATATTGACCCAATCTAAGGCTACAACATTGTTCGCCTTGACATGGCGACCTTGTCTGTGGCTTCGCCGTGGCCGGAATTTTTTGCCGGACCTAGGCAGACTTGGTTGCCGGCGCCTATACATGTTAGTCCCTTGCTTGGTTTTTAGATTTGGGGAGTTTCAAGTTGTTTTTGATGTTTGTCTTAAGGTTTTCACTTTCTTTTCGAAGTAATATGTGACTTTAAGGTTGATTTGGGGCTAATAACAGAATAATTTTTTTTATTTAAGTGAATTAAAGCAAGTTTATACTTATTGGTTTAAGTTTTTCGTTCAATGTAATTCGAATATCATGAACTTAATTTTATGAATAACTACCATTTATAACGTGCTTTTAATTTTTTTTATAAAAGATATATTTTGATTTATTTTCTTTAATTGTCATCTTGTTCGCCTTTTGCTCGCCCGCCTCTTGCCCCGCCTTAAAAATGTAACTCTCGCCTGCCTCAAGCGTTTCGCCCGCCTCACGCCTTTCGCCTTTAATAACCATGACTTGCCCTCATTTTTCTGTTTTTTTATAGCTCATATCTTCTGGGAGTTATGTCTGTTTATCTTTTTGACTTCAGAACCACTTTCTATGTGCTTTCCTAATACTTTGGCTTTAGCCCTAAGTGCTATCATATGGTGTACTTGATATCTTCACTTAACCTCATACCCGTTGTTGCCTTATAGCACTAGTTGTTTCTGGTTTTGCTGGCTTTGTGATGCCTACTTGCTTTGCTGTCATTGTTTATAATTGAGTGCAAGAGTTGCTGCTCCTTTCTCACAATTGCTTAATGTTTCTGTATCAATGCAATTGTTGCTTGCTGCAAGTGTGAGTTGCCGGGATTTGCACTGTTGTTGGGGATTGCAGTGCATGCGGTGAGAGCCTCCTGTGCCTAAGAGTAGCCGCCTTGTGACATAATGTGACGTGGCAGAGTTGCTGCTCCTTTCTCACAATTGCTTAATGTTTCTGTATCAATACCAATTGTTGCTTGCTGCAAGTGTGAGTTGCCGGGATTTGCACTGTTGTTGGGGATTGCAGTGCATGTGGTGAGAGCCTCCTGTGCCTACGAGTAGCCGCCTTGTGACACAATGTGACGTGGCTTTTGTTGGGACGTTTTTTGTAGTCTATGGTGAGTCCTGGATGAGTTCTTGCATGGTCGAGGACTTGTTGGTTCAGAAATGGAAAGGTTTTGGAAAAGGAAAAGAGAGGAGAGCTCTTTGGGCAGTGCTATTGTTGTCATCCTGTGGTGTAGCTGGACCGAAAGAAATTCACAAGATCTTTGAAGCTATCTTTAAGTCTGCTTCAGGAGCGTGTAATTTTTCTTGCCTCTATGTGCGCCAAGGCTTTGGAGATGTTTCAGGGTCTCCCAGACCCTTTAACTGACTTGGCAAGAATTTGGCTGCTATAGGTTGCTTGTGTAGTTCCAGTCTTGTTTTCTTTTCTTGCTTTCTCAGTAGGTTCTTTCCGCTTGGCTGTATGGTGGATATCTTACCCTTTTCTATTTAATCTTCTTTTTGACAAAATCTTCTTTCTATATCCAAAAGAACAGAAAGATTAACCTTAGGACCAGAGATGCATTCAAAAGACCCTGTAACCAAATGGTCTCTACCATTCTTGTTCGCTCCCTTCCTCAAGAAATTCCTGATACTTTTCTGTAATCTCTCAAACGCCCCAAAAAGTATTCGGAAAGAGAAAAAATAACGAGGGATACTCTAGAGGCCAGACTGAATCAAGGTAATCCTACCACCATAACATAAGAAGGCACCCTTCCACTTAGTTACCCTAGAAAATTTTCCCCTCACAGGAATGTAGAATGAAACAACTCTAGAATTTTCTCCACAGTGCACCCCTAACTAACATGAGCCGAGATAAAATCCCTGACCAATCCAGGACCGCCGAATGGATAGAAAGAAGAAGAAAAACTAGGAGGTCTGATTACTGGGTCTGGAACTGTGCATAGAACAATGGGAATTGAGAAACGGGAGCTTTCCGGGTCTGATCAGATCTGATTTTACTGGGTAAAATAGTGATTTTTAGATTTAAGATTTAATAGAGACTTGAGCATTCTGATTTTTAGGGTTTAAACGAAGGGTTCATGTATGATATGTGGGATAAAATTACAGGTAGATGAACACATAAGCAAATGAATGGACATGAGTAAAGGGAGAAAAAGATCTATTTTCACCTTCAAGTCAGGTACCATTTACCGGAACCTGAGGAGAGACTTCAGATTCTACACCAAATTACTAAGATGAACTTACCAAGGACACTCTTATAATAATAGGACTGGAAACACAATTAATAAAGACATAATTAGGACCAAATAAATTCTGGAAAGCTACCAACTTTCATATTGAGCAGCACAACCCATGAATTACATCGGGATTTCTGTGACTGTAACTGCATCACTCTTCACGCTCAACCTAGAGTTTTGAAGTCTTGGAGTATGACATCCCAAACTTTAAATCTACATCAGTGTCTTCCTGTGAAGTGTTTGAAGTTGACTTTCTGCCTTCTACTAACTTCTGGTGTTAAGAAGCTGTCGTCGTTGGAGCACTTCGTTTCATCGGTTAATCTTTTGGAAGAACTAATTTGGTTACTGCTGCCTTTGCTGATGCAGGGCATCCCTAAAATGATCCGGTTTTATCCCATAGGAGAGCTATCTTTCGAAGAGCTAGTATCCTAACCTTGTTTCACTGCCTACAGGCCAAGGGACAGTCTCAAGTAGACAGTTTCTACGAGGCATTGGCCTCCCAAACAGTAATGTAGGCATGCAAAGGTTTCTTCGGTCAGTCTGTATAATGTCTTTTTTGGGAGCTAAGGCATTTGCTTTTTCTCAATGGATGAATTTTGTCAACGTCCATCAATGATAAATCATGGATTGTAACTGCCGAATTGGCATTTTGGCAGTTTTTATTCCTATAAGAAGGTTTTGTAGACGTGTCTATGAGTCTTCCTTGATCATTTGGTCCTAGAGGAGTTCTTCTAATTATATGAATTTTTCTAAAATACTCTTCTATTTCCAATTCGGGAGTTTTTGTTTTTGATAAGTAATAGATATATATAACACAGTGTCAAAACAGGTGACGCGTCCTTTGTACACAGGATGTATACTAGATAAAAAAGAATTAACAATCAGTAAAGCTTTTCACCATTTCTACAAAAGAATCTTCTAATTACGATTCCCCCTTTGTGCACCAAAAATGAAGAGTCTCGAAGACATTCTCCTTAAGACTTACTCTATGTTATGGAATTATGGAGGTCTTTCCCTATTCTATTTCATATAGCTAGGGAAAAAGATTGTATCGTCAGCTCAGTTTTGAGGTTGGAGGAGGGTAGAGTGTCTTGGAATCTAATTTTTCGTAGAAATCTGCAAGATTGGGAGGTGGATTTGTCTTTATGTTTCTTTGAAAAGCTGTATAGGCAGCAGGTTGGTTCTAGGGAGGATCGGGTGGTCTGGCATGGTACAAAGAGCAAGAAAGTCTCGGTGAAGTCATATTATATTATGATGTCACATAGGGAGAGGATTCTGTTTCCTCGGAAAATTGTGTGGAAGTCCTTAGGCCCTAGCAGAGTGGCTTTTTGGCGTGGGAGATTGCCAACGAGGATATTTTAACCGGTGATAACTTGAAGAGCAGACGTGAAATATACGTGAATTGGTGTTTTATGTTTAAAAAGAATGGCTAGAGTGTGAATCATTTATTGCTTCATTGTCCGGTGGCAGTAGAGTTGTGGTACATGTTGTTTGGCTTGATAGGGCTGGCTTGGGTAATGCCTGAGTCAGTGAAATGTACAAACGTAAAAGAAGGAACGGATTTTGGGACGCAGTCCCGTTGGGAGTTTGTTGGACCATTTGGAGGGAGAGGAATACTGGGCGTTTGATAATGAAGAAGGATTCATTTAGTCTATGAATAATACTTTGCTCAGATCTATATATTTTTGGGTGCAAGGCTGAGGAGCTTGACGTTGATATTGTTAACCCCTTTAATCCTTTTATAGATTTTGTGAATAGTATTTGGTGATGGTTTTCTTTTGGTTTAGTATACATCTAGTGTAAAAAGAACGCGCCACCTTTTTTTTTGCGTCGTTTGATTTTTATTTAAATACTTAATTATATATAAAAAAAGTCTGACTCTATGTTATCAAAAATACTCCTATTCCGTTCCTTCCACATTTTCCAACAATTTGCCAGTAGAGCACAATCCCAGAATTTGTTTTTCCGCTTTCGTTTATAGAGAGACCACCTTGTAAGGAGCTCAATAATTGATCTTGGCATGACCCATGAAATGCCAACTAAAATAAACAAAAAACCGCTAAGGAGATGTGGAGTTTTTTGTTTATCTTAGTTGGCATTTCGTGCGTCATGCCAAGGTTAGTTGTTGAGCTCCTTAGAGGGTGGTCTCTCTATAAACGAAGCGGAAAAACAAATTCTGGGATTGTGCTCTGCTGGTGATTTGTTGGAACACATAGAAGGAACAGAATAGGAGGATTTTTGTTAACATAGAGTCAGACATTGTCTGTCTTAAGGAGAATGTCTTCCAAACTCTTCGTTTTTGGTGCACAGAAGGGGATTTGAATTTAGGAGATTCTCTTGTAGAAATGGTGAAAAGCTTCCTGATTGTTAATTCTTTTGTCTAGTATACATCCTGCGTCCAAAGGATGTGTCACCTATTTTGACATTGCTATATTTATCAAGAAAAAATAACTGCCGAATTGGAAAATAGAAGAGTATTTTAGAAAAAAATCATATTATTAGAAGAACTCCTCTTGGACCAAATGATCAAGGAAGACTCAGAGACACATCTACAAAACCTTATTATAGGAATCCACACCTAAACGATCGAATTAATCAAGAGACAGAACGAGGATCGAATCCGTATGATTTGCACAATCTGTTATGTTGTTCTATGTGGTTATTCTATTTTGGGTAATAAAGAACTTGTTATTCTTAACTCTTGGGCTTTGGAATTCCGATATAACTTAAGTGACACAAGACAAGCTCTTTCTTTGCTAGCTGATTTATGTCTCGTATATTGGAGGAACCTTCAGCAACGGAACCTTTGCCCCTCTAGACGTATTATCTGTGACTCTAAATTTTTGGTCAATGTATTTTAAGAGATGAGTAGATCATGATTATCTTTTTACCTAATATGAAAAATGCCTTCTTCCATCCATTAAGATGCGTAACAAGCTTCTGGAGTACAAGGTCTCAAAGGCTTTCCTATAAACGGGGAAGGGAAGTCCTGCACACACTGTATAGCCCATTAATGAAGACTATATTAAGGTTTATCCAGAATTGGAATAAGAAGAGGAAAAAGAAGATAGAAAGGACATGTGTGAAGAGAGAATCATTTTTCAGGCGGGAAGGAAGACTTTTGATGTTCTACGAAAGCAGGAAAAGGGTCGAAGTGAATTCCAGGTGCTAGAAAAGCACAAAGGCAAGACTCACAAAATCGTCCTATCTTCTTGCAAAATTCTTTGGGCTTGCGAATGGATGGAGAAGGCCTCGAGAATCAAAGGAGTTTTTTTTGGAGGAAAACACACGAGTGCAGGCGAGAAGTGTCTTTTGCTAAGGAGAAGAATGGATCGTGAAAGTTTTTCAGTATTGAAGTCAAAGGAAAGGAGCGGCCTTATGTGATATGCATTCCTGAGATTGTGCCGGATTCAGGATGGGATATGGAGGTAAGTCTTTTGAAAAGGTGGCTGATATTCCTCCATGGCCGAACTTAAACCTTAACACTCTCCCTAGCAAAGGTAATTCAGCCGTGAATTTCATGCTGGAGGAAAGCTCTTGTGATGGAAATTTGAAATTTTTGGAGAGATGATGCTTGTTCAGTAGAGTTGGTAGTCTGGATTGTCCTATACCTCCTAGAACTTCGGAAGTGGGTTAATCAAGGTAGAAGGCGGGAGGAGTTGGAGTGGTGGATATGAATGGTAAATTCTTCTTATACGAATTTCCATCGAAGGAGGAAGCCACTTGTATTTTAAAGGAGAAGAACTGGGTGGTCAGTCAAATGCCCTTGTAATTGGATTGCTGGGATCCCATAGGGTGTTGCCACCGCGAAGGACGTAAGCCTTGAGATGCATATATAAGGGCGTTGGGCTTACCACTCCATTTGTGGGGAAAAATAGTTTTTTAGGAAATCGAACGTAAGTGTAGAGGCTTAGTTATGGTTGATGATGCTACAAAACACAAGGAAAGATTTGAGACGGCCTCAGATTCTAGTTTGATTCAAAGAAGAGATGTCATCTTGCGTTCGAATTGGAGTTGGAAGTAGAATTTTTGTGTTTGGTTGAGACTACAACTTCTTGTCACCCATGGAGATTTCAGGGTGATAGAGGCGGTGTTAGCAAATAGAAGGTGGAGATTGGGGGAGAGAAGAAGAGTGCTTCACACGCGCGAGGCAGTTTCGTACTAGAGTGCGACACATGCAGAGACAATCCCAATAGTCTTTAATTTGAGCATGTGGGCCGGCAGGCGTTCAAATTTTAAATTTGGGTTGCACAACGACATCTTTTCGGGCTTTGGCAAAAGGGCAACGGGATAGGCTCTCAGATTGCTAATAATGGAAGTATTGGCCCACAAAAGTTCAGGCATAGTAATACTTTTAGGGAGGCCTGACCTTTCTAGTTTAATGAAAAGTAGGTTGATGGAATGGAAGTTGAGGAGGCTAAATGGGTAAGATAAGTGGGCCTTTCTTTCAGCCTTTGTAGAAAACTCAAAAGTTATTAATATATGGATTAATGCGACTAGAGAAGGGGCGAATCGAACTTTGGCCCAAGACAACGCTTTCTTCACGTCATGCTTGTATCTTGGGGGTGTGCATATCGCATGAGCGCGATTGACTGTGACGACGATGATACAGTAAGTAGCGTGGTCAAAAAGAACAAAAGAATGGAGAGAGGTGGGTTAAGTGGAGGAAGATAGTTTTTTGTTGATGGCGATTCAGTGCCTCAAGGAGGAAACACTGCGGGATTGCCCCGATGTCGCAATTTTTTATTTTTCTTAGGGGAGAGGTCAAATAACAACACTCGTGGACCCAAAAGAGAACCCTAGAGAGTTTTCAGCAGCCTATTGTTTGTTTCCCGTTAGCAGCGGCCAAACGAACCTTGTGGTTTGAGTCTCTGTTGAGCGCTGGCGTGGAAGAGGACATCTCGTTATGGGTGAAAAGAAGGGTCAAAGGTTTCAGAAGGTTTCTCAGGGTGTCTTGTGCAGGTTTTAAGGATAAAATTCTGGACTTGTTGATGGAAATTGAGAGAAGCTAGGGATCATCGGGGAAAGGAAACAACAACAAATGCAGTAACACTCGAGCTAGGTGCAATCGGGAGCTGAAACAATTATGCTGCAACCTTAATTTTGAACAACTAGAGATCAGGGATGGAGATGGTAAGAAGAGAAGGAATATGAGTTTAAATGCATCTGCGTATTATATCTTGGAATGTGTGGGCTCTAAACGATTTGGACAAAAGACACCTGATTGAGGCAACTTTAAGGAGATGGAATCCTCACGTGGTTTGTCCTCAGGAAACCGAAATGGAGAAAGTGGATAGGAAGGTAATAAACAGCGTAAAAGGCAGATGGTCTGATTGGGAGCACTTAGGGCTGTATGGACAGCACAGAGGGTTCTAGTTATGTGGGATAGTAGGGTCTTCACTAGGTTGGGAATGGAAATGAGAACTCATTCAGATTCTTGCCTCTTAAAGATGGTGGAAAATGACAAAATCTAGATTTTATCGGGAGTTTATGTCCCGGTTTGGATGCTTCCCGATATGTATTGTAGGTGGAGTTAAAATCACGTAAACAAAGTTGGAATTTTCCACGGCGTACAGGGGGTGACTTTAATGTAATTTGATTTCCGCACGGCATTGGTTCCTGCTGTTTCTCTCTTGCAATGTCAAAGTTCAATGATTTCATTAATGATTTAGAACCAATGTATGTGTTTCTCTTGATGATAGCAGGAGGTTGCTTCACTTGGTTCAGAAACAGTGATAGCTATCAATGCTCTAGAATGGATAGGTTTCTTGTGTCTATGAATTGGGATGAGTGCTTTAGTGGAACTTCTCATGCATGCTTGCCAAGGGTGATTTCTGATCACATTCCCCTGTTACTTGGATGTGGTGGTGATGTGGCGGTTTAACCAAAGGGAAATCTCCGTTTAGGTTTGAGGAAATGTGGCTCGAGGAATCCTCTTTTTTTTTGTGGAGTGGATTATATCAAAGTGGACCTCTTAAGAGATTGGAGGAGACCCTTGTTTTAGGCTGGCGAAGAAACTGAAGATGTTAAAGGAAGACTTAAAATTATGGAACAGGGAGATTTTTGGTTAGATAGACATAAGACTTGATGGAGCTTTGGAAGATGTTAGGATATTAGATGCTAAAAACGCTCAGGTGGGTTGAATATGGAGGTTGTTCGTCGAGTAGAGTTAAAGATGGAGATATGGAGACTTTTGATCAGCAAAGAGATTTGTTAAGAGGCAAAAATCCTGGGTTAAATGGTTTAAGGAAGGAGAGAAGAACACTAAGTTCTTTCATCAGACGACTAATGCTCACAAAATTGCGAATCAGAGATAAGACATGATGCTTTTGGAGCAATCTTTTTCTTTGGAGGAAGTAGCGACAGCTTTACGCAGTATGAGTCGTGGCAAAGCCCGGCCCCCCTCGGATTTTCCATGGCTTTTTCCAGCAGTGTTGGGAGGTGATTAAGAATGACATAATGGAGGTATTTCAGTTTCGCCATGCTAATATGTGTTTCGAGAAAAGTTTTAATGCCTTTATCGCTTTAATTCTAAAGAAGATAGGTGCAATTGACATAAAAGACCTCACGCCAATTAGTCTAAAGTTGAATGCTAAAGTCTTATTGCTATGTTTGAGAAAGGTGATTGGAAAGGTCATTTCAGATTCGGACCATGCCTTCGTGGGGGAGTGTCTTTTATTGCCGACGAAACTATGATGCTAGAATGAGTAGTGATGTTCCAGGTTTGTTATGCAAATTGAACAATGGAAAAGCTTATGATCATGTTAGTTGAAACTTTTTGATGTATATGATTAATAGATTGGGTTTCGGGGACAGATGGAGAAAATGGATCCATTTCTGCATCTCTATGGTGCGTTTCTCAGCCTTGGTAAATTGAGAGCCTGGTCGTTTTTTTGCTAGCTTGAGGGGTTTGTGCCAGGGAGACCCCCTTTCCTCTTTATCCTTATCATGGAGGCCTTGAGCAGCTACTGGATAAAGCGTGGATTCATCCACGGTTTCAAAGTGGGACGGGTCAGATTCAGACGTGATGGTGTAGCACCTTCTTTTGCACATGATACTCATCTTTTGTGAGGTTGAGGTTTCTCAGGGTTATTTACGTTTAGTTATGCTATATTTTAGGGTAAACATTTCCAAGAGTGAGATTTTACCAGTAGAACATTCAGTCTTTAGCTTCTGTTTTTGGATGCAAGGTTGCTCATCTCCCAACTTCTTACCTTGGACTTCCTTTAAGAGCTCCTTTCAAAAGCTCAACTATTTGAAATCTTGTGATCCAATGATTTGAACGTCGTTTGGCAGGTTGGAAGAAACAACTCTTTTCCAAGGGGGGTCTATTCATTTTATCCAGTTTGCCCACCTATTTCATGTCTTTATCCATTTTACCCGCTTCCGTGCAAAAGAGATTAGAGAAGCTGGAAAGACATTTTTTTGTGGGAAGGCCCGATGGAGGAGCGTAAGTATTATTTGGTCAAATGGAAAACGGTGTGTTCTAGTATGAGAGATGGAGGTTTAGGAATTAAAAACCTCCGGACGTTTAACGATGCTTTGATGGGCAAGTGGTTATGGAGATTCATGGTAAAAAGAAATGTTATGTGGAGGAAAGTGGTGGTGAGCAAGTACGGGGAAGGGGGTCATTTGTGGTTTCCTAATGTGATTTCTACTCCCTACGAGGTGGGGGTTTGGAAAGGGATTAGGAAAGGTTGGGATTCGTTCGAAACGGCATTTTTCGTTTAAGATAGGAAATGGCTCTTCCGTTAAATTTTGAAAAGACAAGTGATGTGGTGACATAGAACTGTGGAGAGTTTTTTCAAACTTATTTAACATATCAGCCAATAAGGAAGTGATGGTTAACTCAATTTTGCACCTTGAAGAAGGTACTGCCACTTGGAGTCCCACCTTTAGAAGACACCTTCAAGACTAGGAGATGGAGTCTTTTGTCCAATTAGTTTTTTCACATTTTGGCAAATAGTAACAAGGCTTCTTTTCCTTGGAAAGTAATTTGGTAATCAAAGGCCCAGGGGGAGTGTCCTTTTTCGCTTGTGAGGCAACAAATGAAACTATTCTCACAGTGGACAACTTGCTGATCCGTCAAAAAAATTTGTGTCAACCGGTGGTTTATGTGTAAGTGGAAAGGGGAGTGTCAACCAACTTTTGCTTCACTGTCCAGTGGCAAGGGAGCTGCGGAATTTTCTGTAGCCTAGGTCTTCTATTTTGGAGTATACTCCTAGTGTACACAGGCTGTGTCATCTGGTTTGACGTTTTTTTTTTTTTTATATATTTCTATTTACCTATCAAAAAAAAAAGTATTTGAAGAAATCTGAAAGTCTTCGACATTAGCTGAACAAAACATCCGGTATGCCATTTATCATCTCAAATTGTGTCCTTGGAGTAGATTTTCGATCGCTTGGATTCCTATAATATTCCAATAACAAGCTGGTTGGCAAAGTTGTTATGTTCAAGCAGTTTATCTTTCCACAGCAGGCTCTTATACTTGGTTTGCATTCTCTCCTAACTCTACTCTGGATTTTTAGTTAGTTTGTCTTACTATGTTTTTTGTTCTTTCGTGCAGGGGTTGCCACAAGTTCTATTATCCAGAGTAGGATTTCTTAAAGAAGTACTTCTTCTTCCAGCTCTTAACAATAGAGATGAGAAATTAATTGCTGGTCTTGCATGCTTGATGTCAGAGATTGGTCAGGCTGTAAGTAATTAATTTCACATCATCCATTTCTTGCTCTGTTTGTCCTTTTCTGTTGTGAACAGGCTGCTATTTCTTTGGACTTGAGTAGAATCAAAGGATTTTATTACTATAAAGATAGGCAATTTTTTTCCTACAGCTTGTTTGTTTGTTGTACTATAGGCACCATCTTTGATTGTGGAAGCAAGTTCGGAAGCACTTGCGCTGGTGGATGCACTCTTGAGGTCAGATTTTAATTTATAATGTTCTCTTTCTTTATAATGAATAATAGCTTACTCAAGAAGATGTTACGTGATTTATTTACGAGTAATGAGTGCTTCCGATGAGCAAAGAGTAAATAAATAATTTATTTATGAGCAAGGTCGGAAGCACTTGCTCGACTTTATGCAAAATGAGTTGTTCCCAGATGTCTTCTTCGCTCTCTGCTTCGGGCAAAGTCTTTTGTATGGGATTTTTTTAAAACATTATGGAGTTTTTGAGTCACGGAACCTTATACTATTAGTTCGATTTTCCTTAAAGAATGTTGCACAGTTAAGACATTTAACTAACATAGCATACCCGAGCTTTTGCAATTGTCTTGGTAATTCCTTTTTCTCAATCGAATTGAAAATTTTGTCAATCGAGAAGAGAATGTAGAAGGAAGGATGAGAGACAAAAGAGAAAACAAGAATGCAAAAACTAAGCCTTTAAACCAGCACTTCCATGCAATGCCTAGTAATATTTGTGATAACTGTCAAGAAAATTAAAATATTTGTGATACCTGTCTCTCTAACTTAGGGAAAAATTGAATAGCTGAAGTCTAAGAATCTTTGTATTCCTGGCTTCTAACCTGGAGAATCCCAAAAAAATTCACAAAATGACCAAATTCTTGCTACCTGTTCCACCTCCATAACCACAAAAAACAAGTAATGTGTAGGGATTCTATTGATAATAGACAAACTTAAGATTCCTTAAACACGAACAAGATAGCAATTTAAGGTTCTCTATCTTTTCCATGTATGAAGGTGGTGCGTCACCTGGAAAATCTTCTTAATCTTCTTTTGTATGATGTTTGTTGTTAGTTTGGAGAATCTTTTGGTGGGGCTTGTAGTTTGTCCATGTGGTATGCACCATTCCTTTGAAACTACTTGCCAAGATCTTTTGTGGAATTTTGTTCATTATTGAAATATCGTGCTAGTACTTTTAGCGGTATGTGCACGTGATTTCATTAATGTGCACCATGTAGACATTGTACAGCTACACCCCCCTTCTTGTTCTGTATTATATCTAACACATCTATAATGCTGGCAGTTGTGTAGCATTTCCAAGTGTAGACTGGGAGATCGCAGACTCAACATTGCAATTTTGGTACCTTTCCCAATTCTTGTCTCCTTCTCCACACATTATGAATTCGCCAGTTAAGAAGGATTGAAAGTTGACGCCATAAGATTGTTCTAAGTTGAAGTAAAGAACAAAGATTGAGCTGCACTCTAAATGTTGGAATTTATAATATTTGAGTTGCATTATATCTCTATTTATAGAAGTCTTGCAACAGACTCGCATTGAGAACCTTTTGGAATTGAGGGCTTAAACTTGGAATTATATTTTCTGAAATAACTGTTCCAAAACATATTTATACATGCATAACTGCTTTGCATATAACTATATCAAAAACTTCAAACCATGTGTAAAAGTGTCCTTGTGCACATGTCCTGGGTGGTGTCTGCTGTATGCTTGTTCTACATAACTCTCATGTGGAAGAAAGAAATGAATATAGATGCACTCTAAAGCATTGGAATAAATGAGTTAAATGTATGAGCTGGACCTTAACTCTCTCTATCAAGGTCTTGCTCTTGACTTGCATGGAGAAATTAGGGGCTTAAGGGCCTAAAATTGGAACATTTTCCCTCTATAATCATATAGTGCTTCGAGTCTTTTCTCTGGTTGGAATTATATTTTTCCAAATTACTGTTTTTAAGTAGGTTTACACTTGCATAATTGTTTTGCATTTGATAAACCTAAAGTGATCAAGAGCGAATTTAGCATGCATTGAATTGGGTGGATGCTAGCATCAGCACTTCAATCACTCACACAAGTCGCTGGACATTCAGTCATCAGTGCTACCCTTAGTTCTTCTTGTTACCCAAATCAGGGTGGGAGATGGTGATCCTATTCGGTTCTGGGAGGATGTCTGGGTGGGGGAGCTCCTCGTTGAGTTCTGCTTTCCCTTGCTTTTTTTGTCTTTTCGTGATTCATTTTGCTCCCACAACCGAGTTTTCTTTTATTCAGGGGTGGGAATGTTGCTATTTCTTGAGATTTCCACTTCTTCCAAAATCTCATGATCGAGAGACAATAGAGTTTGTCAATCTTCTTGATATTCTCAGGAGTGCATTCTCTTGCTGCTCGGATACCCGCTCTTGAATTTTGGAAGGTTCTGGGTTATATTTATATTCATATCGCTCCTTCCTGTTTCATTTTACCCCCTCCGTTCCACCCAAAGAGTCCATATTTGAAAAGGCTACTAATTAAGGGATATATAAGTGTCATTAGAGTTGGTCAGAATTACAAAAATGCGTGAGTTAAGTCAAGATGCTTATATCACATATGGAGGGTAAAGTTGAAAAGTTTTTGGAGATTGTATGCATAATTTTTGAAAGTGGACTCTTTAAGTGAAACATCCCAAAATGGAATAGTGGACTCTTTGCCTGGAACAGAGGGAGTATTAGATTTTGCAATAGCAGTTCCCTTTTCTCTCCTTTATTTGGAAAGCTATTGTGTCTTGTAAAATATGGGGTTTTACTGGTCCTTGGTTCTTAATGAGATCAACACGGATATCAGTGGGATGGTGTGTGATGTGTAAGTACTCCTCTGAATCTCATCGTCACTTGTTCTGGCATTCTGAAGGTGCTAGGTTTCTTTGCCATAGGTTGTTTGATGTGGCTGTTGAGACTTGGGTTTTCCCTGAGTCTATTTCATCTCTTCTTCAGATAAAGTTTCGAGGACTTGGGAGAGGTAGAGACTAGAATTGTTCTGGAATCAGGCTTTATTGAGGTCAGTTCTGTCTGACAGAGTGGTTCATTTGGCTTCTCATTTGGCGTTAGCGAGGGGTGGCTTTCATAGGGTTCCTCTATCCTTGATTCAGAGGGACTGGCATACTTTATTTTTTAGGGTTTGTTCTTAGCGCTTAGCTTTAGCTTTAATGTTTGTTGGATTTCTTGTCTTACTTCTCATATTTTTAAGCTAATATATTTCTTTTCTTATCCAAAAAAATAAACCCCATAAAACTTCAAACATATAAAACGGGTTCTCTTGCACGTCCTGGGTGGTATGTTCTGACAAACATCTTCTTAGAATAATGTTCCCTGTTGATTGTTGAAGCAAACTGCAGAAAATGAAGGGTGTGAGCTTGAATATTGAAGCACATGATTGGAACTAACGTGAACATGAATTAAAATGTCATTGAGGATATTGACTTTCACAGATTTAGCCAGTATATCTCTTGTAGCTATTTCATATATAAAACCATATATAATGATTGTTATTTCAGTGCATATTGTCATATTCTACCGTGGAAAAGTTGTATCTTCACAATATGGAAATGCGTAGGAGCTTCCTTTTTGGATACATTTGATATTGCTTATTCTTCTTGTATGTTATTAGCTGGCCCTCTGGCACCCACTTATATTAGTGTACTGTCAGTGCAGAGGATTAGCTGTTGGCCATTAACTGCTTTAGGGCAATAGTGGCCTTTTTAACTTCATACAACAGGAATGACTAGTTTGCGTTAAGGATCACAAGTTTTTCTCATGCTGCAGTGTTTTGATTGATTTTATGTGTGCAAGTCCACGGGTCCATAATTCTGCATGCCTGCAGCTTGCGTGTGATTTGAGGCTTTCTGCTCATGAATCTGAATATCGTTAAAATAACAGATACTGCAACCGGGATTTCAATGATATATGAATAGGCAAGATGGCAACTATGTACCAATGTCACAAAATATATGGATATTTGATTAAAAGTTATTTTTGGATTGTGGATTTATTTTGTAAACTATATGAGGTATTACTTGTCATTTTTAAAGAACTATTCTAATTTTAAAAATTGCAACTTATTCGCTGAAGTCTAGCGTAAAAGGTGTAATAGGTGCGAGCTGTCCAGATCATGTCATGCTATCATATAGAGCCATATAAATGTCAAAGAAGACTATGATGAATATGAAGAATTGAAATAACAATAAGATTCTCTTTATGCCCCAAGAGTTATAACATTATATTACATTAGGACCATAAAGCATTTCTTTGTAACTCAAACCACCTTGACTAAATGGAAAAAAATTGTCCTCTTGATAAGTAGCTCACCCTATTCAGACCATGTGGTGTCCAAACCATAGGAAATTCATTCGGAAGCACCCAAAAGGTTTTTAAAATACAATTTTCTCTGCAGTGTTTCTTAAATAGTGAAAATTTATGTATATCTTGTGAATTTCCGTGAAATGTGATGTCTTTTTGTGATATATTGTGATATATAGTGATATTTGAGATTTCCAACTAGTTTCCCTGTGGCTGCCTTGTTAATATGAATTTCTCTCAATATTTCACAATATCAAGTGAAACTTAAAACCTTGTTCTGAACCATTGAGTGGTATTGAGAAACTGAATGTTCTTTATGTTTGAATCTTGGTGGTTAAGATGATTAGTCATTCTGTTTAAGATGAGCAATTTCGCATGTGGTTCTAATTGTCTGTATTTTACAAACTAACTAGAATTTATGTGAAGGTTCACTTGTTAGAGCTTGTTCTCTCTTTATTGCCTTCCAGGTGTAGTCTTGCCAGCAATATTCTTCGGCTTGATTTGAAGTGTGAAGAAAATAGGAAAAATGTGAAAGACATGTTTATTTCCATATTCTCAGCACTACTTGATGCTCTTCTGATGCGTGCTCAGGTATTTCCTTTGTCTATGCTGAGACACTGTTTGGGTTTGAAAAGATAATCTACTTGTTACTCTCGTGTTGTTTCTTGTGTTTCTAGATAAAAACTTATGTTTTATCTCACCTAGAGAGATTGATGCAAGTTTCTTTTTCCTCATAAAAAATTGATGCAAGCTGGAATAACAAGGATGAATTTGTTAGAATAGCCTACAGGTTTGGAGCTTAAGACATTTGCGGCATCATATCCTTTACTTGTTGTTGCATTGCTATCCTTTTACTAATCACCTTAATGATTGGCATTGAGATGCTTTGACAAGTTTGAATTCTCGGCCTAGGGAACAATTTTTTTTTGGGAGTTGGCTGATTTAGCTGGGTTGTGTGGGTCCAGGTCGTGTCTTGGGGGGTTGATGCGATCAGGCGAGCTAGTGAGAAGAGAGTGGGTTTCGCGGGTGACGGCAAGCATGAGGGGGTTTGATGCCTTTTTCCGTGACCACGAATTGAGAGATATTGATATCTCTAATGGGTCATACACCTGGTCCGTGTCTGGCCAGCGTCATATTGCGACTCGTTTGGATAGGCTCCTTTTTTCCACTGAGTGGGAGGATGCGTTCCCCTATTTGGTTCAGAAATTGCTTGACTGGCCATATCACTTCCCTATTTCGTTAGAGTCTAGTCCCCTGGTGTGGGGCCCTACCCCGTTTCATTTTGAAAATATGTGGTTGTCTCATTTCGGTTTTAAGGATTTGGTGGTGGGTTGATGGGAGGAGTGCTCGGTTCTGGGCTTGGCGGGTTGTGTTTATGCATGAGTTGGGGTTTTTCTAAGCAGAGACTCAAATCAAGGTGTAGAATAAGGAGGTCTTTGGGAACTTTAGGGTTAAAAAGAGCAAGCTTCGAGAAGATATTGCGGTGATTGATAGGATGGATGATAATAGGAGTCTTTTGAAGGATCTTTTGGCTAGGAGTTCTGATACGAATCCTGTTCACGAACTTGAGAGCACGAAAGTAAAGAATGATGATATGTATTTTGGTGTAAACCTCGACCGTTGCTTATTTGGAAGCAAGAACCTTGGTATATGTGATGACGCCACAATTGGGGATGACAATTCAATTGATAAGTCCATAGGAAAGCCTCAGGAAATTCTGATAAGCTCGAAGAGTTCTTAGAGAACTATAGAGCATTGAAACTCACAAAAGTATTTGATTGATTCTTGATTGATAGTTGTTTGATTACACTAGTAAACTCCTTTATATAGGCTACAATACTATAAGAGACTCCAAAACTAACTAGGGTAAATAATAAACCAATAAGGAAAGAAATCCTAACAAAAAAAAAAAAACAAGTAAAAGCCCTAAAAAACTTGACTAGCCAAAGCTGCGGCGCGCCTAGGCGCTTTGGCAGCGCCTTAGTGCTAAGGTTGCTGGAAATTTGTTCAATTGCTGTGCCCTAGCACCATTTTAGTGCGCTTAACGCCTGGCCAGCGCTAAGGCTCGCGCCCTGGCCCCTATGGTTCTAGAATTGGCGCATTTTGGTTGCATTGTTGCGCCTTAGCGAATGCGTGGCCTGCAGCTTTCAGAATTTGTAAAATAGCTCCTCCGGTCTCCAGAATCTTCGGAATGACCTTGAATGAGGTTGATGCTTTTTTTGTTGAATGCGGGAATCATCCTCAATGCGTCTTCGTGCATTTTCTTCACTCCAAACTTCTTGAATCAGCCCAATTAAATTCTCCTTTAACTTCTTCGCGCGAGCTCTTGTAATCGAAGTAGTTGGAACTTGAATCCGATCGGCATTCCATTCGTTAGTTGGCCTCAGGTTCTCATCATTTCTTAGGAATGAGTTTGAGGAGGTGTTGTTAAAGGAGGAGATTAGTTGGCGTCAGAAGTCAAGGGTTAGGTGGGCGACGGAAGGGGATAGCTCCTTCATAGGCAACTGTGGCAGGTGGTGGAGTCTTATTAAGGAGGTTGAGCTTGAGTCTGGGAGGCGGTGACTAACGCAGCTTTTATCTCGGGTGCAATTTTTGACTTCTATTAGGAGGTGTTCCGGGAGGAGATAGTGAGTTGACATATTGTTGAGGATTAGAGTTGGGTATTATCTCTCGGGAGCTGAGTGATTGGCTCGAGAGACCCTTTCTATTAGCCGAGAGCCTTTATATAGGCGAGTATGTACTGGGTGCCTGCGATAAAACATCTTACACTCTACATGAGCCATGCTGATACAAATTTTTCGAATGGCGTTCTATCTTTCATTCTATCTAAAATATAAAAATTAAATATAGAGTTCCACACTACATAAAGTGCCCTTCTTCATGATTTCTAAAGTCAAACATTTTAAGGTTAGTTTTTATTTCCATATTTACCTTAACATTAGCCCTAAATTACAAACAAAAACTGCCACTTCGTTTTTGCCCTGTGAGGACTCGAATTTTTTTATCTTTAAACCACGATCAGCTAAGCTGGCTACCATCGCCATCACAGACCATCTAGAATGGATTCTCCAATATGCATGAAGTTTGGCTCTCTAATATGTTTCGTCTATGGCCATTGAGCACTCAGTGAATTTTTTTGATAGAAACAAAATTCTATTTTAAGAGAAAAAATATACAAAAAATGGGGACAAGAAATTCACCTTACGGGAAAGAATCAGTAAAAGGGCAGCCTTCCAGTCTCGACCAGGTTTGTGATTGCAATTCAAGTCTAAACCAGTTTATTTTGGTTATTGCGATCTTACTCTGAACCATTTAATTGGCAGTTATTGCCACACGTGTATTCTTTTGCCTTTGTGTTTGTGCGGCGCGCATCTCTCTCTCTCTCTCTCCTCACCGTTGTCATGAGTTTCTATTGCTTCCAATGTGGATCTTCTTGCAAAAGCAGCTTATTTTCTTGAGAACATAGTTTCATCTAAATACTTTTGCCCGTAGTCGTCTAATGACTGATATATGCTTACAGTAATGAGCTTATTCTCAACTGTGTAACAGATTGGGGTGTTTTTCTTTGTTGATTATGTGTCACTAGAGATAACAAACTTGTTGAAGATTGTCTTATAAATGATGGACCTGTTAGACAAGAAAGACTTGTGTAAGGTGTCTTGGTAGAAGTCATAAAAGACTTTTTCAAAGTTAAGCCTTAGAATATTTTACTTATTCATTTTTACTCTTTGCCATTCTGAATGCTTCTGCTGTTGGTTGTTTGATAGACATGGAGATGCATAGCATGAAAGCTGATTTTATCCTTTTTTATTTCTTTCCCTGTTTTTTTTTTTGATTAAATTTATTTAATATGTTCCACTGTTCAATCATTAAAAATTGCATTCTTCTTGTCAGGTGGACGATTTAACATATAATGACGAAGGAGGAACACTGGACCTCCCTGATGGTCTTCTACAGTTTAGGTTGAATTTAGTGGAACTTTTGGTGGATATTTGTCAGCTTTTGACATCCGGTATATATATTCAAAAGGTGCGTTTATCTAGTACTTTATTTGGTTCTTCGTAAAGATAAGAACAACAAACATGCTTTCTTGACATTCTCACTCATGCATGGTTGTCTGATTCTAAAATCTGTGCAATGTTCTTTTTCCCTGTCTCTTTGACATAGTGCCTTTATGTATCGACAAAGAGGCTTCTTATGGTTATACTACTTAAATGCGCTCTTGAGGATTTTCTGACGACAACCTATATTTTGCATTGGAAAATATTGGGTTAAGTGCACAGGTGGTCCTTGCACTATCAAAAAATCTGAATTAGGTTCCTCTACAACGCAAATGCACGCTTGTGACCAAAGTTGGCCGTTTTTGCACGCGAATGGTCCCTGAGGTGGATGTTGTTAGAGCTGTCCGTTAAGTGAGATTAGAGAGAGTGCTCTTTAGTACTCACTAGCTCTCAAGTCTCGAGGTAGAAACTTAGTCAAGATTATCGATTAACGATTAAATGTAAAGTGAGGTTTGTGACATTTATTTGTTGTGAGTGTAGCATGACACAAGGAATATTCCAAGATTTCGTACTTAGGTGTCATTATCCTATTGACCAGTTAATGATCATAGGACAAGTGCCCCGTAAGTGGGGACCATAATCAACTCTTTCTCTCCTCGGTAATTAGGTCACATGCGTGATAGTGCACACGTACAATAGGTGAGACTTTCTCTTGACTTCAGCCGCAAAACCAATGACCCTCGAGATTCCCAAAACCGGCTCAGCCTCTTAGGGTTCAGGAATTCCGGCTCAGCCTCTTAGGGTTCAGGAATTCTAGGCGTTCCGATGCACTTAGAGTCGATCGCCGGTAATGCCTTAAGCCGGGTCATCCCCGAGGGATGTAAGTGCTAGCCATAAGTTGTTGCCCCTTACCACATCCATAGAGTTAATTCATTGGAACCCTAGTGTTCAAAGGGATCAAGGCTCTGGCATCTCATAGGGTCGGTTAGGCAAGGCATAACCTTTAGCTTTTGGAGATCGGGGCTCTAGGCTAGCTCGATCTCCTAGGTCAGGCACGAAATCCTCCTGGCTCCGAGCGTTTTGACCTTAAGGCCAGCTGGCTCGTGGAGACTATTAATAGAGTCGGGGTGCGGTCGTAGAGATCTGGGTGTCACTACCCTTGGCTAAAGTACTCAATCTCAACTTCCTTTCGGGCCATCTGCTGGAGCCTAACATGCTCCTATACATTAGGTGTTAGTTCAGGTAAGAGTCGGTGATTACATGGCGATCACATGAAGTTATGTGTCACAACCCCTACTACATTTGTCCCCTTGTATGGGAAGTGTTATGAAGTAGGGGTTCGCACACATAAAAGTCGGCAGCTGAACATTCATGCTCAATTATAATGATACTTCGGTTCAGTTAATCATGTCCCCTTGAGGTTTACTTGTTCCAATGTTTCAGTGGGGGCAATTCTTCACTTATTGGCCCATTGCGTGTGCATGCTCACTTACATGGTATTAGAGCATTGCTTAAGGTTCAGACCTGAACTAGGAATGTGTATTTAGCATATATAAAGCGATTCAAGCCATTTTGAGAGTACTATATAAAGTGGTTGCGGTGAATTTGTTTTCACTAAAACTTGAAAATTTTATTCTAGGCACCGATAACTTCCTGGACTCTGGTTCGTGTTTGGGTTGGTAACTTCAAAATGGTGGGTTCAGCTTAGGCATAACCCTTTCTAGAGTTCATTATTTCTTGGAGGGGGTTCAGGTAACAAGTGCTTGCCCCAAAGTTCTTAGTGTCACAATAGAACTTCGTGGAGGAGTTCAGGTAACTAGTGCTTGCCCCTAGGTCCTTAGTGTCACAATGGAACTTCCTGGTGGGGTTCAGGTAACAAGTTCCCCAAAGTCCTTAGTGTCACAATAGAACTTCCTGGAGAGGTTCAGGTAACAAGTGCTTGCCCCAGGGTCCTTAGTTTCACAATAGAACTTCTTGGAGGGGTTCAGGTAACAAGTGCTTGCCCCATGGTCCTTAGCGCCAAAATATTATTTTTGAGGTGGCCTTCGAAAATAAAACAAATAAGTCGATTTGTCTAAGGTTTCGGCGTAGAAGGGGTTTCGGCAACCTTAGTTTCTGCGAAGGCTTCGACAAGGTTGGTTTTGGCAATGAATCCCTTTCCAATAGGCAGGAGGAGGAGTTTTGATTCTCGGTTCCGCAAACTTGTCCTCTTCTGTATGGGTTTCGGTGAGTGCAACCCTTGGCATATTTATATTTGCGGCAAGCGGTGTTCGCACACCAGCTTCTGCACATAGTTAATTATGCGAAGGGAGTCTTGTGCAACTAGTGATTCTTGGCATAAGACTAGGCTGCGCTAAGGAGTATTTTCCAAGCATTCCTTCAATTTCTCTTTGATTTTCATTGTTCAATTGCTTCGAGCCAAGGCTACGACATAGGAGGTAATATTTCCCATAGTGGAAAATGGCAAACTTTCTCCAGCCCAAAATACTGTTTTGGTAAATTTCAATCATGTTGCTATGCTGCTTCTTTCTAATTCCGTTTCCTTTTCAAGTTTTCGGAAGCTTTGAATGCCTAAGTGCATGCTTAGTGAGAGCTCTGTTGCTTTAGGAGTTCCAATATATTCAATAGGAATTTTGCGCGCCCTTGCATAAGTATGGTTAAATATTTCGTGATGCCCAAATCATGGACCGTTACCACGTATGCCCTGTTTTTTTCCTTTAATTTTCTGCTCATATTGAAATGATACATACTCCTCCCAAAAGTGCTCCAAGAAAGTATTGTTTCTTTGTTGTGCTTGGCTAATCTAATATAGATTAACGTAGGTGTTATTTTTGGCCCAAAACTTGTAAGCATCCTCCTACCAAATAATCCGATCAAATGGCTGTTTTGTTGCTCCTTTATTTTCTTAGTATCTGCTAATATTCTTGGACATACGTGTTGAATGTCTGAATCAAAGTTTCTGGACTACAAGTGTTCTTGCTGTCCAATAAACACCAAAAGTCCCTCAGATAGTGCCTGATACCTATATATATATATTTTTGAATGGGCTGCTGCCATGTTGCTTTGTTTCGAGCAATTTTCTGTTGTGACGCGCCTTTGAAATACTTGCACTTTGTTTTTCATTGCTTAACCGCAAAATGAATTTTGCTTTAGTCTGTGAAAGTCCTTTGATTAAACCTGATCAAGGAGAGTCGTACGAAAAACCGCCCTGCGATTGAACTTGGAGAACTTAGCTTGTGAAATGAGATTTAGTAAGGAAAATTAATCAATTATGCTTAAGCCAAGCCATTGACTTCCTCAAGAAAAATAAATTCTGCTTAAGGCAAGCCGTTGACTTCCTCAAAAAAATGCATTCAATGAGATCAGGTCAAAGTTGGTCCGGGGAACCAACCTACAACTGAACTTAAGAACTTATGTCATAAAATGAAGCTCTTTTGAATATAATTCTTTGATGAAGGCAGGGTGAAACCCAATCAATTGCTGACATGAAATATAAAATATAAGGGTAAGAACTGGTAAACAACCTGAGCTATCCCAACACAGAATTGTATTAATATTCTCCATCTTTGTAGTACACACAAAGCATAGACTAAAATTGAGAGTGCCGATCTAGGGATGAACTCGCAAGGGATTCTTATGAACATTCTTTGGTCTGATTCTAACCGACCTTCTTCAACCTCCTTATGAAATATGCCCTTCAAAGTGAAAGAGTCACTAGTTGGATGTCCTATGTGGTGATAATAATGATAGTACCTCGGGTGATCCATATCGTTCGGGGTTGGTTTACACTGTATAGGTGGCAAGATGATATCTTGATGCTGGATCCAATTATTTAAGGTATCCATCACCTCCGTCATTCCACAAGGGTAATCTGGTACTTCATACTTCCCAGTGCTCTCGTACTTAGGTCGAACATTCTTAACATTCTTACCGGTATCTTGCTTGTCGTTTTGTGGCTGAGTAACATTGGCAGCTGGTTTCCTTTGATTGAACCTGTTACCTCTATTATCCATATAATCTCGAGTAATAGCCTGAGGACTTGGGCTTGGCTTCCATTCCACAAGACTATTGTGCGTCTCCCCTGGCAAGATAAGCCCTCAATGAACCTTTGGAAGGTAGGAATGTCTAGATTAATAAGCTGACACCTATAGTTATAATGCATCTTTTCCAAAGAGTACTTCACCAAAGCCTGTTCCTTAGGAGGACTGCAGCGCCAATGACTTGTTCTTGAAATGCTTCACATAGTCCAACAACGTTTTATTTGCACCTTGTCCTTCTCTTGTCAATTGAAAGATAGTAAACTTCTCGTAGTATGGAAATGGACAAGAACAACTTAGACATTGTATTTCAGTCATAGATATTACTTTTATCGAGACGATAATACCAGCTGTAAGCTTGAAGACTTAGGGACTCCCTTAAGCATAAGCTGTTATTAGTAGTATACGGCTCAAGCTCCTTAAGAAATCGCTGAACGTGCTCTTTTGGATTTCCATCCGGACTTCCATATTGGCGAAAGGTAAGAGAAACAGAATTCTCTGGGTAAGGTGCCTCACGAATGATTAGGGGATAGGTAGGGCTAAAATCCTTAGCTCGGGATTATTGAAGCCTAGCAACATGAGTTACTTCACTTGATCCAAGGTTACCATCCTGGGTGGAGCTGGCGCCTTAGGTTGAGCTAGCGTATGGGATACCTGATCCTGGGCTTGAACCTGAATAGTATGGAGGGTAGCCTGAGGTGTAGCTCCCACCGGGGTTAAGTATTACTTACATGCCCGCTAATTGGTTGGGGATGAGGGCGAGATGAGGTAACACCCGGGTAATAGCGGTGGTTTCGAGTGGAGGGATATGAGTGGTGGTAGTGTTGTTTACCGTATGAGGGTTTGGGGTGTTATTGTTGACCATGGATCCCGAACCTGAAGCTCCAGGAGATGCAGACCTAGTTGCCAACTAAGATACCATGTTAAAATAGTTCTGGAGAAGCTGAGTGAGGTATGCCTGAGAAATGATCACTGGGTCCTTTGGTGGAGCTTCATTTGCCTAAGCTACCATACCCTCAATCAAAGTTATGAAGGGCGAGCGCCTGGCTCGCCTGAGGCGAGAGGCGAGCCGAGGGTTCGTCGCCTGGGATCCTTCAGGCAAGGCGAAGAGCTAGAAGCGACCTAAGGCGTTCTCCTTTCTCACTTTTTTGAGAGGCGTGAGGCGAGAAAAAGCGAAGAAAGGCGAGCATCGTAAAAAAGTAACTTTTTTGTTGATACGACGTAGTTTCTAGGTTTTATAAAAGGGTCAAACAAAAGGTTAAAAAACAAAAGGGAATTGCTATTCCAACCCCCAAAATTGCTAAGTATACCCATTTACTTAGTTCACCCCCCCTCCAAATATTATACCACCTATATTACTAAGTATACCCCCACTTTTTTCCTATTTTACCCTTTAACAATAGACCCCCAATTCTCACCCACCCAAATTAAAACACTATCTACCCAACCCACTTCCCTCCCAAAATTAAAATACTCTCCATTTCTCACTCTATCATCTCCATTTGTTTTGAAGCTTCATCCACTTCAATTTAGCTTCCTAAAAATTGCACAAAGTCAAGTCACTATTTAGGCTTGAAACACGCACATACCTTAGGGCGTGCGGCTGTCCGCCGCACTACCTTAAGGCGTGCGGCCGGGGGTGCCGCACATACCATTAAGCGTGCGGTAAGGGGTGCCGCACAGATCTTAGAGTTCTCAAAAATTTTAAGGGTAATATAGTCATTTAAAATTGTGGCAATTTTGTAATAATGGTAAGGGGGTAAACTCAGCAATATTGGGGGTGGGAATAGCACTGCTCAAAACAAAATAACCCTAACCAGATGGTCAGACATCGATCGATTACACACTTCTTTCGACTTGACTTTTCGACTTCTCCAGTTACTCAATTCCTTCGCCTTCGACAGCCTTCGACTTCGAGTTTCAGTGATGCATCTCAGTCTCTCTCTCTCGTCTACGTCTCAGTCTCTCTCTCTCACTTGTGTCCGTGTTTGCGTCTCTCTCTTCGCAACTCTCTCGCGTCTTCACTGACTCAGCGACAGGTAGAAGCTTTTTGTTTTTAGTTTTTTTCTTTCTTTCTTTTTCTTAATGTAAACTGAGTACAACACTATTTTTTTTCTTCTTTTTTTTTTCTCAGGACTATTTTTAAATTTTCTACCTTTTTTCTTTTTTAATGTAAACTGTAAAGAATTAATATTTTTTTTCTCAGCACACTAATTTTCTATTTTTTTTGTTTAAAATTAATTTTTTTTTCTTCGTTTTTTATTTCAGAATTAAGTTTTTATTTCTCCATGACTTCAGTTCTCTTTTGATTTCCATGATTTTAGTTCCTTTTGATTCCCATGACTTTAGTTCTCTTTTGAGTTCCATGACTATAGTTGTTCTCTTTTGAGTTCCATGACTTTAGTTCTCTTTTGAGTTCCTTGACTTTAGTTTTCTTTTGAGATCCATAACTTTAGTTTCACTTGCTTTGATAACTATTTATTTTCTTGTTTGAAGCTTTAATCAAGTTTATCAATTGCATTAAAATTTCAACTTTGAATGATGAAATTGTGTTATTGATAGTATGTTTAGAACTTAGTTTCATGTATTTTGCTCACTTGTAACATGTTTTGTTGAGATTGGTTAAGTTATATTTTTTTATATATTTTTTTATGCATTTTTCCTTAATGTTCGCCTTTTGCTTGCCCGCCTCCCGCCTCGCCTCTAGCCCGAAAAATGTACCTCTCGCCCGCCTTTCGCCTCTAATAACTATGCCCTCAATAACCAGTGACATCATGTCATTATGAAAACTAATCTCCTCAACATTGTCATTGTTGCTGGTACGTGCAACATCAATAGTAATTGCCTAACTCACCGTCCTGTTCTTGTTTTTGGGAGACATGAGTAAACATGATTACTGAACTAGCAAGAGTCTCCAAATGTAGATATTGAGTGTCCCTGAGGGGTCTGATGTGTTTGGGTAAGGTGCTTGGTGTGACACGTCTTTATTAAAGCACCTTAAAGCATAAAGGTCGGGGTGGAAGTCAAGACTGATTAGGTAAAGAGAAAGAGGGCAAAGGCTGATAGATAGAGTGCTCTCTAATACTCACTAGCTCTCAAGTCTCGAGGTAGAAACTAGGTCTAGATTATCGATTAACGATTAACTGTAAAGTGAGGGTTATGACCTTTATTTGTAGTGAGTGTAGGATGATACAAGGAATATTTCAAGATTCTATGCTTAGGTTTTATCATCCTATTGACCCTTCAATGATCATAGGACAACTGTCCCTTAAGCGGGGACCGCAATCATCTTTTTCCCTCCTCGGTAATCAGGTCACACTTGTCTCACATGCGTGATATTGTACACGTACAACGGGTGAGACTTTCTCTTGACTTCTGCCGCCAAACCAATAACTCTCTAGGTTCCTAAAACTGGCACAACCTCTTGAGGATTCAGATCCTAGGCCTGCCATTGCACTTGGAGTAAATCGTTCGGTAGTGCCCTTAGTTGGTCATCCATGAGGGATGTAAGTGCTATCGGTAAGTTGTTGCCCCTTACCTCAGGCATAAAGTTAATTCCTTGGCACCCTAGGGATCGGGGCTCTGGGGTAAGTAGAAGAGTTTTCCTCGGATCCCTTAGCATTTGGAGATTAGGGCTTTAGGGTCAGCTCAATCTCCTACGGTCAGGCACGAAGTCATCCTGGCGGAGCATTTTTACCTTCAAGATATCTGGGTGTCATTACCTTTGGCTAAAGCACTCAATCTCAACTTCCCTTCGTGCTATCTCCAGGAGCCTAGCATGCTCCTATACGTTAGGTCTTACTTTTAGGGAAGAGTGGGTGATTACGTAGCAATCACCTGAAGTTACGTGGCACAACCCGTACTACAACTAGATTGGTCCTAATCACTAGTTGACATTTAGTATCTAAGGGTGCGTCTTGATGCATATTTTTTCAGTTGTGGGTTCTTTTCTTAACTTTATAATGGTTGAAGCATAGAAGTAACAGAGAAAAAGATAGTGGTCAGATGAAAAAGTGAAAAACAACAAAAATCCCATGAAGCACCAAAAAAATCGTTTATCCAAACCCACCCAATGTATGCAAGATGCTTAGTAAGGGATGTTGTTGGCCATTCCTGTCAACAAAATTTAGGAAAATGCCAGAGTGAAACAGAAGGAAAGCAGAGAAAAGAACTTCATAAACCAGATTGGAGTAGCCTGTCTAAGAAGGTTAAAAGAATGCTATGATGAAGTTAATTATAATGCAAATGATGGGGGGGGGGGAGCGAAGTTTTCTTCCTGGAAACCAAATGATGGAAGAGATTCGTACTTCTCCAAAGCTCACCCAGGGGGGGGGGAGGGAGGGGCTCGCCGAACATTAGGGAAGTTTGGTGATGTTTTTTGTTTGTAAAGCTTTCTTATTACTACATCAAAATATCTCTAATTGCGTGTGAAATAATGTTGAAACTTTTTATTGCTTGCAGGGATGTTGCACATAAAAGAACTAGAGAATTTGGATACCTTATTCTGCAGTTTCTCTAAATTTATTTGGACGCCACAAATTTTTTTGGCTGCTGCTACCTGATGTCATGAAATTGTTTTAAATCTTTTTATGCGTAGTGAGAAGCAGTTGGCTGCTTAAGTTTGAAGAGTCATCTAACTTGTACATGAGTTGGGGCCTTAGAATTTGTTTTTTAACGATTCTTTCTGGCTTCAAATGTTGATTTTCAGATACTTTTTGGTGGTTGGCAATCTTCAAATATACAAATTCCATGGAAGGAGGTAGAAACCAAAATGTTCGCTCTTAATGTGGTTAGTACTTCTACTTGTTTGCTCTTTTGCCTTTTCAACGCTTCTCTCTTTGCCTTTGCATTTTTTTTAGATCTTTTTTCAGCCTGAGCCTGCTACAGCTAGATTGGTATTCAAAACTCACTATTGCTATTTAGTACAATAAAAGCATAGACATGTATAGGTCTCAATCTGTCAAAAGCCAAATAGTAAGAGTAACAAATCCTATGTACCATATGAAAACCGAATACATGGAGTAGAGAAAAAAGTAATAGTATCCTGGAGGTGATGACTTCATTTCGGAGTGTGGCTCTGCTGCCATACCTTCCTTTAGGTGGTGGCTGCAAGGTAGTTTTTGGGATTCAAAGGTTTTTGTTACCGTGGAGTATAGTGCGATGGAATGATGCAAACAGTTCTTGTGGTTTTGTCTTGTGGCACATTTGGAGAGGTTCCTGAGTTCAAAAGCGGGTTCGTAGTATGGGTGACAAACACTTGGAAGATGCATTGTGAGGATCTGAGTACTGCTTGATTCAAAACTAGTTTTCATTCTTCCCTCTCCTTCTGAAGCTTATAGAGTTCCATGTTCATCAGCAGGTGGCTGCAGGTGTATAGGTTTAAGGAGGGAGATTTACTCCATGTTCATCAGCGGGTGGCTGCCGGTGGTTGTATACGCGAAGACAGGTTGGCCTGGGGAGTGGGTTCTGATCAAGGGACGACCCCTCCATTTATGGAGTAACAACTGTTTCAAGGGAGTGGGTGATCTTTGCAGAGGGTTTGGTTGGTCTTGATAATAGTTGGAAAGGGTCTTGGAAGTTCTTTCACATTCAGGTTCAGGAGCGTGGGATGACTTCCGAGGCATTGGTCGTTTAGGGGGGCCAGGTTTTTTTCAAGGTTTGAGTGATAGCGAGTGAGAGAAGACAGCCACGGTTGTTGGTAAGAGTTCCATTGATCTTGTCGAACCATCCAAATAGTTGAGAATTCAAATGGGTCTCGAGAGCTTTGTTCTACGTCGGTTGATTAATAACCTTGATCTCAGTTATGGGGATCTGGTGGAGAAAACAAAGCAGAGGCAGCGTGTGATGTTGGAAGGTGAGAAGGAGTTGCGAGAAATCAGGTTTGTGATTGATGGGGCTTCAAAATCTGAGAATGACGTTACTAAAGGATTATCACATGTGAGTCCAAATGTCGATGGACCTAAGTCTTGTGATTCGGGTGTATTTTGCGACGGGGTGGGTTAATCAAGGTTTTGCATGTGTCAAAATGGGCCCAGGTTTAAATCCCCAATGACTTTGAGCATGTCGGTAAGTAGTCACGACCATTGTTATGTGTGAAGGGTTTGATGAGCGGGTCGTGCGTCAAGGATCTAGTTGGACGATCTTCACACTAGGCTCGACTTTGGATCAGACTTCAGTCTTCAAAGCATTCTGATTCGTTGCGCATTGGGTTGTGAGAGTGACGACTAGCTTTGGGTATTGGTTTACGGCCTGAGGAATCATTGCTCAGGTGTCGCACTAATATCACGTTTGTTGATAACTTGACTAGTATGGGTTAGGAAATCGTCAAAGGCAGCAGATCAGAAGGGGAAGTAGCCTATTAGGTGGCGTTTGGTTTATGTAATGAAACTGGTGGAATGGAAGGTCAATAGGAATGAACTCCATGGGAATGGGAATAGGAATGAAACGGTTAACTCCCGTGTTTTGTTTGCATGGAATAGAGTGGAATGACCATTCCATTCAGAGGTGATTTTATGTTTGGTAAGTGGGATAATCATGAGAATGGAATGAAAATACCGACAATTGACCAAATCACCCCTAGAATAGTAATTTTAACAAAAACAAAAAGTTAATAATAAATTGAATTCTGGAGAAATAAAATTGGCTAAAATTTGAAAATTCATACATCCTTCAAATACATGAATACAGGTTGTCAAATAACATGCTTAAACGGCTCATTAGAGTTAATTTTCACCTCCGATCACTTGTCCATCTTCTACTCATGTACCTCTTCGTGTTGTGGTTCGGGATGGAATATTTGAATCAACGTCTCATGTGGGGAACTGATAAGTCCTTGAATTTTCTTGCACTCACCGAAATGTTATTTCTTAAGTCGTCAGAAGAAGGGACAGCCTTTGAAAGAGTTGAATCACACCAAAACCTGTAATGGGAGAGGCTATAACTGACATTGAAATACATAATTTTCCACCTCTTCATCTTGGTTTCAGTCTCCTCTTCGGTAATGTCACATGCTGATCCCAAATCTCTATTTAGAATGGGCACTATGTATCCAGCGATGTTTCGTTTAAATCGATCATCAGCAGTATGGTTTGCATCAAACTTTTCCATGGGGGCATCCAAAAGTTTTATCTCCATCTTTTTGGTTCCCCACCGGTGTTCGTTTTCTACTAGTGGATCCTTCCATATCTATAAGCTCAAGATAAAGCAGAAAAAAATGAAACCAATTTGCTTTCTAAATTGAAGGAGAAAGAGGGAACATTAATCAAAATGTTTCAACGGGATTAATTAGCCACGCAGCAAAGCATCAACCACACTGACCTGCAAAACTAGCAGTATGCTAATGACATAAATGAAGAACAAAAAGTACATTGGTTGGCAGCCCGTCTGGAGTCAATTTCATTGTCATTGTTCTTTTGAGACAACTCAACCATCAAAAAGAGTAAAAAAACGAGGTGTTCGAATTCTGATCGCTTGTAACTCTTCGTCTTACGCCTATTCCATCAGTTATGAGTTCAACTTGACCCTAGGGAAAACTGATTTCATTAATCCAAATATGTCTCAATTACAGATTTCAGGAGCTAAACCTTGGTTGTGTCCTTCATTAAGTTGGTATGGAAGGAAAGGTTGACTTCAAGCTTGTTGGTTAAACGGAAACTCAAGTCCTCTATCCTTTGTTCGCTATGATGGTTCAATAATTTGCACGCACTTGTCCTTGGAATCGTGGGTTGCTCCTTTCTTTTCCCAAGTTTAAGACTTTGTGCTTTGCAAACTCATTGTCAGGATAAGTCCAGCAACTGTCTCTTGTATCTCCACAAATAAAGCACGTTCATCTCTTTGGCTCTGAAAGACCAAAAATTCCCTTTTGTTAGTCAACTTTGTTTCGTCTCCTGCTAAATTAATCCCAATTATGTTTCAAGTTTCTTTCTCTCAGAGATGAGTGCACATTCTGAAGCAAACCAAACTCATGGATTAGTTAGTTGAAACAAATCTCTGCTTGGGGTTCATCAGTATGGCATTGGTAACAAGCTGGTCAAAAAATTCTTCAGTTTTAGCTTTTGGTTATGGCTTCTTATAAATATACGCTACTCCGCATAAAAGGGTATTTCACTAATAAACTGAGGACGAATTTCAATATGTTTTTTTCTGCCTAGATAACTAAATTAGATGCTAGGTGAATGGTAGTTAAGCTTCACGCCTATTGTTTACTAGCCCTCTTATTGCTGGAAGATGTGTTTACTTCATCCTAGATTCTTATACACTCCTGAGTAACAACTATTGCGATTATATTCATCTTCCCTACTTGGCAATGTCTAGTTAAATGCTGTTTACCAACCTGAAATTGTTGCTGGCCAAATTGAAAATATACCCAAATGTTGCATGTAAAGTAGATGGAGCTGGCATCCATGTCCGGAAGGATCCTTTTCATTTGTGCACATGGCTCATCATTACATGATCATCTGCAAATACCATCTCTTAACTGCTATCATTTATTGCTCAGTTGGAACCACCAATTATGTTAACCTTTGAGCGACTAAATACCTAGTGACAGAAGAAAGGGTCTAAATTTCTTCTCCTTTTGTCTTTTTATATTTCATACTTTTTCAAAATATCTATGCTGAAAGTCTCTTGAACCTCTTATGATATTGCTTGGTAGTTGCTATCAGCCAAGTGCTGTTTTATGGTTCCTGCTTCCTTTCCTCAATTTGTGCCCATCGTTCTCCAATTCTTGATAATTTCATGTTTCATGTTCCAGGTTGCTGAAGTAGTACAAAGTGAGGGTCAAATCTTTGACTTCTCCATGGTTATGCACTTGGTGAAATTATTGTCCAGTAGGACTTCAGATCAATTGAAGGGCTTTATGTGCATTGTATGCTTTACTTGCCTAGATTCTCTTCCTTTATCATATTTGCATTTGTTTTATATCACTATGAACAATGAGTCAGGCCCATCAAAACTAGAAAACAAGAAGATAATTATCTGGTACACCAATCCTTTTATCTGATTTCATAATACTCTTACCTTGTGGGCTCTTATTTACATTTCAGGTACATAGATCAGTTGCAGATGTTATCGGTTCCTATTCCAAGTGGATATCTCCATTTCAAACTAATGCTAGACCATTACTGTAAGAACCTCCTGCTTTAATCTTCAGTTGATAAGCCTAGACCCACATAATTTAGTGCAGTCATGGTATTATGTGTCACATAGCATAAGACATTTTTGTCAATGCTACATTCAGTTCAATATTCAGGACTAAAGATGATAGTTATGCATCATATTTTGCCCGCATGTTTTTGTTTCTTATTCTATGAGAAACTTCATACTGTCTTTGCTTTCATATATCAAAGCAAATTCTGCCATTCCACTGATCTCCTACTTTTAGTTTATTTTTTGCAGCAGGTATTTCAGAACCACTGTGCTCAAATGCTTGTGCATCTGCCTTCCGCAAGTTTTGCGAAGATGCTACTGCAGTTATGTATGAACCGTCAAATATGGAAACCTTAATCTGGATAGGAGAGGTTTGCTACCTGTTACCACTAAAATATCTTTTGTGCTTCTATAGTTTCTTGGAAGTTTCTATGTCTTGTGTAACTAGTTGCCTGCAATCTATATGTTGATACTAGATTCTTATTTCCTTTTCTTAGTTTTGAGTTATCTATTCAAGTGGTTGTGCCAGTTAGCCACGTCTACAGTACCATGTCAAACAAAGTAATAATGTTCTATTTCTTATTTTCTGTGTTGTTTCATTTCTAATTCACCGTTGCAGATCTATTTTTTCTAGTATGCATAATGTCTGAGTTTATGATTAATACCCCCTAAACTGGATCACACAAAGCAAGAGCAGGAGCAGGAGGGTGACAGCCCCAAATTTTGAAACTAGTTGAGAGCCGGAGCGCGCTGAGAGCAGCATATATTTTATAAAATTTGCACCAATATATGTATGTAATTTCGTTTATAAATAAATTATGGGTTTGTATGTTATTTAAAAGTAGAAGCAGAAACGGTACATTCTTAAAACATGAAGGGCTTCAAGTGAAAATGTGTGATAAAAATGTGTTAGTCAATACACACTAGTCGACCGAACTCAAATCCCTTTACACAATCAGATTTCACTTTGAGGATTGCTATTTACACCCCAAAAATTACGTAGTACACCCTACTCCAATATTTTCAACCCCTCAAAATACTAGGTACACCCCCCATTAATTTCCTATTCTACCCTTATCAATATTTTTTCCAAAATACTAAGTTCACCCAACCCCAAACACACCTCACCCCATCCTCCTCCTTCCTGGTACACCCCACCCCCTTCCTCCTTCCCCCCCAACACGCCTCCTTCCTTTCCCCCTCCACACAGCTGCCTCCTTCCTTCTCCCTTCCCCCGCCTCCTCTCTTTTTTTTTTAAAACAGTTTGTTTGGCACTGGGTTACCGAACACCCATAGTGGTGTTCGGCACTCCTACCGAACATCACTATGAGTGTTCGGCACCCCTATCATACATTACAATGGGTGTTCGGTAGGGGCGCCGAACTACCATAGTGATGTTCAGTAGGGGTGCCGAACAACCTAAAAAAATGAAAAAAATAAGGGTATTTAGGTCTAAATTTATAATGACATTTTTTGTAATTTTTGTTGGGAGGTATACTCAGCAATTCAATGGGTATTGTTAGAAGTATAGATTAATGGGTTTAGTTGTATATATGTATATGTATAAGGGCCTTGGTGTAACTTATATATAACACTTATATATACGATACAGAGCCTGACCTTCTCAGTGTCAGCTTCTTCCCTAAACCCTATGTTGTGTGATTTCTTCTCTAACATGGTATCAGAGCAAGGTTTTCATTGAATCTTCGCCGTGATCGTGCGAGTTTGTTCTAGGGTTAGGGTTGAAAGCTTTGCAACACATTGCCTTACGACACAGTAACGACATACGAGGGTGACCTTTTTAAAATCAAGCTTTTTGACAAGATTTCGGACAAGTGAGGATATCATTGAAGTCGCCTGGAGTAGGCGACCTTGTCTGTGATCGTTTTGTTGCCGGTCGGTGCCGGAATAGTACCCCACGCGCCTCACGCGCTCCACTCGTCGGCGCGTCTGCCGGAGTTTCCTCGCCGGAGTACCACAGAGTTGGTCGCCCGGCCATTCCTTGTCCTAGGCTTGTATTTTGCTGTTCAGTTTGGTGATTTTTGGTCAAATGTCTTTTTCCGAGATGTCTGATGCTAAGACGTCCGATGCTAAGGTTGTAGTTTCTAAAGTAATATCTGCTAGTTCGAGGATTACTGATAAACGACTAACAGGGAAGAATTACTTGATGTGGAGACGCGTTGTTGAAATGAGTTTGAAAGGGCAGAAGAAAGATCATCTCACTACTGTTTGGGAGACAAATGCAACATGGATGCGAGAGGATGCTGATTTGTATTGGAAGCTAATGAATTCCATAGATGATGAGGTTGCAGAGCTTGTCGCTCATACTACGAATATTCGAGATATGTGGGAGTACTTGGCTATTGTGTATGGAGGCAAGGACAATTTGAACCGTATTTATGACTTATCTTGTGTGATGTTTCGCCAAGATCAACGAGAACGGACTGTAACCCAATACTTTGCTGACTATAAGAAACTGGCCGCGGAATGGAGTTCCCTACTGCCGCTTACTACAGATGTTAGCACCATGCAGGCACAACGGGAATAGTTGATCATCCTTGGATTTCTTTCTGGTTTGCGACCTGAGTTCAGTACCGCTCGCTCACAGATTTTATCTGGCACCAATGTTGTCTCTCTTCAGGACGTTTTCTTCCGTGTTCTTCGTGCCTCCTTAGAGTCTGGAGTGAGTAATAGTGTTGCCGGGAGTTTTGGTCATCCACGTGAGTCCTCTGCGCTTGTGGTTCAGGGGCAACGAGGAGGGGATAGTGGTGGTCGAGGTGGTAGAGGATCTGGTAGAGGAGGTCGCACTAATGGTCGTGGTGGAGGCCGAGAGAATACAGAGACTCGTGTCTGTTATCACTGTGGGGACACTAGTCATATGATTCGTAACTGCTGGAAGCTACATGGGAAACCGTCTACAGATCGCTTTGCCCATGTTGCCTCCAATCCTGCGGCACCAACTGCACCATCACCACCAAGTGAAGGTAAGATGGTGATGATGTCTGACGATGAGTTTGCTCGGTATACACAGTTTTAGGCATCCTCTTCTTCCTCTACTGCTACTTTTGTTCAGACAGGTAAACCTACTGCATGTGTCTCTTCATTTGATTAAACCTACTGCATGTGTCTCTTCATTTGATTGTAAATGGGTCATTGATTCGGGTGCCTCCGACCATATGACTGGCAGTCGAGGTCTTTTTTCTTTATTTACTCCCGTGTCGGGTAACCCTAGTGTTACACTAGCCAGTGGTTCTGTAATTCCTATTTAGGGACGCGGTAACATCTATCTTACACCGTCTCTTACTTTGTCGTCGGTTTTATATATTTCAGATTTTTCCTTCATTCTCTTGTCTGTTAGTAAATTCACTCGTGATCATAATTGTGAGGTCTCATTTTTTCCCACACATTGTGTTCTTCAGGATCGTGCGACGAAAAGGATTATTGGTAGAGGGCGAGAATCTGGTGGGCTGTACTTCTTTGAGGCTACGTCATCGACTGCATATCTGAGTTCTTCTGTTTCTCCATTCCAGCTTCATTGCAGATTGGGTCATCCTTCCATGTCGAGTCTTCAAAAGTTGTGTCCCGACCTGTCCATGTCCAATTTTACTTGTGATGCTTATCAGTTTGTAATGCATCATCGTATTTCTTATTTTCCTAGAATTAATAAAAGGGTCAACTTCCCATTTGATGTCGTACATTCTGATGTTTGGGGCCCTAGTCCGGTTGTGTCTAAGTTAGGTTATAGGTATTTTGTTACTTTTGTGGATGATTATTCCCGTGTTACTTGGATATATTTAATGAAAAATTGTTCCGAGTTATTTGATATTTTTTCGGAGTTTTGTGCTGAAATTGAGACTCAATTTGGTGTGCCTGTTAAATCCCTTCGTAGCAATAATGCCCAAGAGTACTTCTCTACTGTTTATTCTAAATTTATGGCAGTACGTGGTATGCTCCACCAATCTTCGTGTGTTGATACCCCTCCGCAAAATGGGGTGGCTGAGAGAGAAAACCGTCACCTACTTGAGGTTGTCCGAGCTCTCTTGTTTCAAATGACTGTTCTTAAAGAATTTTGGGCCGATGCTGTTTTAACTGCTTGTCATCTCATTAATCGTATGCCTTCTTCTGTTCTTGAGGGTGAGATTCCATATCGTGTCTTATTCCCATCTCAGTCTCTCTACTCTGTCTCTCCCAAGATATTTGGCAGTGTTTGTTTCGTTCGTGATCATCGTCCTACTATTACCAAATTGGATCCTAAGGCACTTAAGTGTATCTTCGTCGGTTATTCTCGTACTCAGAAAGGATATCGTTGTTTCTCTCCCGAATTGAATCGATATTTGGTTTCTGCGGATGTTACGTTTCATGAGTCTATTCCATTTTTTTCGCCGTCTGTTGCACCTTCTGCTGGGTTGGTCTCTGATGATGACTTCCTCATTTATCGTGTCGTGCAGTTCGAATCTTCTCCAGTTTCGCAAATAGCTCGGCTTCCCATCGTGCATGTTTACACTCGTCGATCGTGTCCTCAAAGCGTTTTGCCTCCTGATTCTGCCCCTGCTGAGCCAGTCCAGTTGTCGCCTGATCCTGTCGCGGTTGAGTCTTCTTCCGACCTTGATGTCCCTATTGCTCTTCGTAAAGGTAAACGTAGCTGTACCTCCCACCCTATTTCTGACTTTGTAAGTTATACTGGTTTGTCTTCCGAGCATTGTGTATTTGTTACTCTCCTTGAGTCTTATTCCATTCCTAAGTTTGTGTCTGACGCAGTAGGTCATCCTGGATGGAAGAAGGTCATGGAGGAGGAGATGAGTGCTCTTTTCCATAATCAGACTTGGGAGTTAGTTCCGTTACCGTCCGGTAAACGTGCGATTGGGTGTAAGTGGGTTTACACTGTTAAGGTGAATCCGGATGGGACTTTGGCTATTCTTAAAGCTCGCCTTGTTGCGAAAGGGTTTGCTCAGACATATGGGGTAGATTATTCTGATACGTTTTCTCCGGTTGCCAAACTTGCCTCTGTTCGTTTACTGATCTCCCTTGCTTCGTCTTATCACTGGCCTCTTCACCAGCTTGATGTGAAGAATGCTTTTCTTCATGGAGATTTAGAGGAAGAGGTTTATATGGAGCAACCTCCAGGGTTTGTTGCTTAGGGGGAGTCTGGGATTGTTTGCAAGTTAAAGCGGTCGTTGTATGGATTGAAACAGTCTCCACGTGCATGGTTTGACAGATTTAGTAATGTGGTGACAGAGTTTGGCCTTACGAGATGTCAGAGTGACCACTCTGTTTTTTATCGACAGAATAGTGCAGTTATTATTTTATTAGTTATGTATGTGGATGATATCGTGATTACGGGTAGTGATAGCACAGATATTCGAACACTAAAAGAGTTCCTTCAAAAGAGATTTCAAACTAAGGACTTGGGTAGTTTGAAATATTTCTTAGGAATCGAGGTTTCCCGGTGCAAGCAAGGCATCTTCTTATCTCAGAGAAAGTATGTGCTTGATTTGTTAAGTGAGGCAGGAATGTTAGGGGCGAAACCTTCTGAGACTCCTATGGATCCTAATCTGAAGCTTACAGCTGAAGATGGTGAGGAATTTGCCAAGCCTGAAAAATATCGTCGACTTGTTGGAAAGTTGAACTATCTTGCAGTAACCTGGCCAGATATTGCCTTTGCAGTTAGTGTGGTAAGTTAGTTTATGTCACTACCACGGTGTACTCATTGGGATGCTGTTGTGAGGATTCTGCGGTATCTTAAAAGAGCTCCGGGACAGGGTGTGCTATACCGTGATCATGGACACATGAGAGTTGAGGGGTTTGCTGATGCTGATTGGGCTGGTTCTCCGTCAGATAGGAGATCTACTACTGGATACTGTATATTCGTTGGGGGCAACTTGGTTTCTTGAAAAAGTAAGAAACAACCGGTTGTATCAAGATCGAGTGCCGAGTCCGAGTATAGGGCTATGGCTCTTGCCACATGTGAACTTGTGTGGATTCGTCAGCTACTGAGTGAGGTTGGCATTTGTAATCCATCACCTATGCAGTTGTGGTGTGATAACCAAGCAGCTATTCATATTGCTTCGAATCCAGCTTTCCATGAGCGAACAAAGCACATAGAGATTGATTGTCATTTTGTTCGAGAAAAACTTCAAGAAAAGTTGATTGCCACGGGCTATGTGAGAACCGAGGATCAACTGGCGGATGTATTCACTAAGTACTGAATGGGAACATAATGAGTTATATTTGTAACAAGCTGGGCATGTATGACATTTATGCTCCAGCTTGAGGGGGAGTGTTAGAAGTATAGATTAATGGGTTTAGTTGTATATATGTATATGTATAAGGGCCTTGGTGTAACTTGTATATAACACTTATATATACGATACAGAGCCTGACCTTCTCAGTGTCGGCTTCTTCCCTAAACCCTATGTTGTGTGATTTCTTCTCTAACAGGTGTAAATAGCAATTCTCTTTCACTTTACCTTATCCGCCTCCACCTTCTCTCTCTCTCTCTGTGTCTGTGTCTCTCTCTCGATTTAACTAGTCGACCGAACTCAAATCCCTCTACATGCGGAATATCATGGTTTTTAGAGATCAGACCTTATCATGGAGTCTTTTGCGGCAGTGACTTTCATGGCCTCAGCTAGGGGTGCTTTCCATTGGGCTTCAGCTAAGGGTGCTTTCCTTGGAACTCCGTTCTGTTCAACGCGATTGGCACGCACTTCTCTTTTAGTTTGTTTCTTGTATTTTCTTTTGTTTTGTTTTTCTGCTTTGTTTGATGGACTTCTCGTCTGTCCTTTTGTATTCTCCCTCTTTTTAATCCACTATATTTCTTTCCTTATCTAAAAAAAAAAAAACTAATGGTCTTTAGTAATTATGGAAGACTTGAGAATCAATTATTAGGTAGTACTTTTAGATTGTTTCTCTTTTTATTGTATTAGTATCTAGGGTAAAAAATGAATAAATTAGACTTGGATTATTGATATTTTCTTATAACACTTCCCGTGTTCTTTGGGTGGATGATTCCTCATCAAATCAAATATTGCTGCTTGGACGAGTGAATTAATCCTTGTTTATCAATCTATGCTCTTTGTTATAAAAAATCGACCCATTTGAAGGCATCCAGAAAAAAACTAGGGTTGATCCCGTTCGGTGCAGATTGGTTGGGCTTACCCCTATCTTTCGTGCATCAATAGGACCACTAACTTCACCTACTTGCTCAATTTATTTCCTTGTGTAGGTTCAGTTATGTCTTCAATTGACTTGTTCTTTGCTTGGCTTCTTAAAGACCTTCTTGGTTCAGTCCGATTCAGCAAGCTTCAAGATCTGATCTGGGTTAAATCTGGTCGGAGTCAGATCTAGGTTTGAATTGGATTTGGATCTGGGCCAATTTAGAAATCTCATATTGGATCCGGATCTATATTTATATGCTCCCAGTTTGAATGAGCACCAGCAATCTAGTCTGCCTCAGTCTTGGGGGTTTCTCAACCCGTTTCGAGGCCATGACGGTGAAAGGACTTCGCTAAGGTTCTGGCAAGGTGATACGGACTGCAAGGTTCTGTTGACAAAAGCTGGTGAAGGCATTAAGCCGCCGTACAATGATGAAGATCATGCTATGTTTTTTATTTTGTGTTTTCTTGGCAATGAGGATGACAGCGACGGCCAAGGCGATGACCAAGCATTTTTGGCGATAAAGGAATGAAATGTGTTTCTCACTTTCTTTGACAAAGAAGAAGTTGGTGAGGTTGTGTAGGTGTTTCTCTTAATTTTATTTGGAACAAACAGGTTATTGGCGGCTGTGGAGTGGTGATGGCAAGTATGAGATTCACACTAACTAGTTTGCTGGCTTATTGAGATCCACACCCAATAAATGGATGCGAGCTGCATCCAACCGAAGTATTCCCACGTCTGGAAAGCCATAGTCTTGTTACCTGATTACAATGATGACTCTACGTTTATTATAATCCTAACATGGTCACCCGAGTTGTACAAGGTTAAATAATACCCCTAAATTTTTAAACTACAAACTAACCCATAATATATTAATGCATTATAATATATAAGTATATCTTAATTGCTCCCTCATCATTCTTGTGGGGTTGTAGAAAAGATCGACCACAAACTTTTATTTTGCAATTATTGGCATGCACCAGATCAGTGAGTTATTGTATTGATATTTTGGTACTAACAGAAAGGGTTACCTTGAAATCTCCTTTTGTTCTTGTATTCTTTTTTGTTTATGTCCTGATCTTTTAGAATATATCTTGTTTCTCAGGGATTGGAAAATAAACAATTACCGCTGGAAGTCGAAGAAGAAGTTGTTAGTGGAATTAGTCTGATTCTTGGCTCTCTTCCTAACAAGGAGCTAAAAAACCACTTGTTGCTGAAATTACTCTCTCCTAGCTATGAAGCTATTCGGAAACTAGTAAGCTTTTCTTGTGTCTTTTGTGCCTTTTTAACTATATCACCAAGAACGATGAAAGCCATATGGATATACCGAGTATGTTGGCTTTATTTCCGAGTACATATAAGAGCTCTTGCATGGCTTTGCTTCCTGATTTCCGTTTTGCCTTCTAGTAGTAAGTTGCTTGAAAAGATTTGGAAATAATATCATACATTTCCCATGAAATGGGTTGGCGTAGGCTGTCTGGTTTGCGGGTTTCATATTTAACTTAACAGTAAATACAACAAGAAAAATTCATTTTTAAGGGGCCCGCTGTTGAAGTATTTTACTCACCAAAGTGGTCAACCCCACCTTTATTTACACTGCTCAGCTTGTTATTTTCTCTGGCATAGCTTGTTTTGTACTGTTAATAAGGCATGATTACCCTGTAATAGTTGTCTTTTTTTTTGGTCTTCCATGAGGTGTCCCCATACGTGCAATAGTCATCTCTTTTCTAATTCACTTTAGTTGACTTGGTTGTGTTCTAGATGAGTGGATGCTTTGGTAGTGTGGTATATTTACGATTCTCTGGTGCCTTTGCCAGAAGAGAAACTCATGGATTTTACGAGATCAGGCTTTCTTTCCATCACTCCTGTGAGCTACTGTTAGGGGAATTTCTACAGTGATGTTGCTACGGATTTCAAGGGTCTGAACAGCTCACTTGTTTCCTTATTTTCCACTTATATTTTCATTCTTTGTATTTCTTTCTACTTTTGTTTAGGTGGACTCCCTTGCTTATACATTTTTAATCTGTTATTATGGTATGTTATGCAAAAATAGAAATCACACACTAAACGGATTCATTCCTTTTCAGAGAGAGAGAGAGAGAGAGAGAGAGAGAGAGAGAGAGAGAGATGTGTGACTGAGGTACGCTTACACATGACACACCAATCCAAAGAAATCCTCTTATAACCACGAGCTTGTGGTCGTCATTAGTGTAATTGAATCGCTGATATGTATGGGTTCTTACTTTCAACGGTGGATTGTTGCATTATGCTGTGGGTACGCATGTGTGCTTTTGGGGTCTGTGTTAATGTCACAGTTAGTATAATGAAACCTAAAATGTCTTAATGATTATTAGGACATTGAGTAATCAAAGCCAGTGTTTATGACCTACTATAGGCGAATCATTGTAGCTAAAATTTTCAGTTGCTTTATTACAGATTGAGGACGACCAGGAGCATTCTTTGAGGCAGAATCCAGATACTCATACCCACATAGTTAACGCTGCAGCAAGGGGTTTTCACAGGTTTGCTCTTTACTGTACCAGCCTACCGGGTTGGGTTGCCCTGTGTGATTTGGATTTGTCCAAACATTCTCCTGCTTACTCATGATTTCTCATTGAAGTATGATCCGTGGGCTTGTGCAGTGGAAATTTGCTATTAGTATTACATTGTTTATATATTTATTGACTGTTGAATTCCAGTCAACATGTTGAAGAGCGAACAAAAACAATGGAGAAGACTGAAGATTTACCACAAAACAGTGACCTCTCTAACATATGATTAACTGTGAAAACTTAAAGAAGGCTACAAGAACTTTTTGGTCACTGAACTACGCAAATTTTTATAATGTCGCCACTAAAAAAATAATTTTTTCGTTCGGTAACCAAGGTTTTTAAGATCATGCCTTGGGGGCGGAGAACCTTACCTATTTCTGTGCCCATATTTGTCAATTGTCAATTTTAAACCTATTATGTAGCAATTCAGTATAAAATAATTAAAATTCAATTATATTATTTTTTGAATATTTTCAATTTCATTGTCTAAGTCAAAGTAGGAAAAACAAAAAGTTCCCTCCAGCTACCTCTTTCTCCCTCTCCTCATCAGGTCAGCACTCCCTAACTGTAAATCGCAACCATCTGCATAAACTATTTAACAGCTCCGGAAAAATTTCTTCTTCCAAATGCGCCTTGAGTGTAACACCTTCGACCAAATCTCATGCCCCAGAGCTAGCCTCGAGTATACCAGAGCACTCAGTGAATAGTGACACTATTGCAAGGAACAGAGGACGTGAACAGTTGGTGGTTCGCCTTGACCTAACCTGCCAATAGGTCTCTTTCCAGCCTTCAATCAAAGCCACAAAGTTGTTCGCCGGCCTTAAGCGACGCCGGTGCAACCATTTTCAGTCGCCAGAGCTCCGGCGCGTCACTCGGAATCGGAGTTTAACCTTTTCAGATTTGCTTGGACCTTGGTAATCTGCTTGTGTGGTTGATTTTTGCGTTGAAAGTGTCTTTGGGTGGTTCCAAGTTTGTTCGTTGCGTGATTTGAGTTATTGTTTTCATCACTATATCGACTTCAGAGGCTACTGACTGAGACTGTTTCAGCGGTTATTACTACTTCTAACAAGGTTAGAGATAATAAACTTAATGAAACCAATTACATAATGTGGCGGAAGGTGGTTACTAAGAGTCTTATTGGCATGGAGAAGAGTGATCATCTTACGGACATTAAAACGGGTGAGTGTGCGAAGGCTTAGATTCGGGATGATGCATTTCTCAATAGCCGGATGATGAATTCCATGACAGATAATGTTGCTGAGTTGGTTTCCCATACCGAAATATTCAAAGATCTTTGGAAGTATTTGGAGGTGTTGTATTCAAGCCGCGATAATCTGAATCGTCTCTATGACTTGTTCCATAATGTGTTTAGACAAAATCAGAGAGATCGAATTGTAACTCAGTACTTTGCTAATTTTAAGAAGTTGTCTCAGGAGCGGTGCACTTTACTTCCGATTACGACTAATGTTAAGCAAATGTAAGAACAATGTGGCAACTCCTTGTCATGGGTTTTTTTAGCTAGTTTGCGGCCTGGGTTTTCTACCGCTCGCTCACATATTTTGTTCGGCATGCAAGCCTACTCCATTAGACGGGGATGTGCTCTGCCTTATGAGTTAATCATTTCACGGGCCTAGAGGTTATGATCATGGTGGTCGTGGTGGTGGCGATCGCAGAGGTGGTAGAGAAAGTCTTGGTGGTCGTGGTGATGATTTACATGGACGTGGCGGGAATCAGGGTAAAATTATGGGGATAGATAACATGTGCAACGCAACTGTTGGAAATTACATGGTTAATATACTAGTAATCAGTTTACTAATGTCACTTCTCATCATGAACCTATGACAGCCTAAAGGGAAGATGGTTATGATGTCAGATAAAGAGTATGCTAGGTATACCCAGTTTTAGGTTTCTCAACCGTCTTCGTCTTCCCCTTTCACTCCTACTCTTGTCCACACATGCAAACCACTGCACGTCTTTCCTCCTCACGTCGCAAATGGGTCATAGACTCTCGTGCAACCGATCAAATGGGTCTGTTGCTTTTGTCAAAAGGGAGTGGTATCACTCGTATCACTCTGTCTCTATCTTTGTCTTTTGTCCTTTACCTTCCCGGTTTCCCGTTCAATTTACTATCCATTAATAAACTTACACGTGATTATAACTGATGTGTCTCATTCTATCCCAATTCTTGTGTGTTTCAAGATCTTACGACGCAAAAGATTATTGGTAGAGGCTATGAATGAGGAGGGCTTTATTTTTTGAATGAGGTTCCCTTACCTGTTGCGCGTTCCAGTGTTACGTCACCCACTTTGCATCAGCTTCATTGTTGGTTGGGTCATCCTTTTCTCTTGAATCTGAAGAAACTATGTCCTAGTCTAGAGACTTAGGGAACTTGAAGTATTTTTGGGGACTTGAAGTTGCCCGTTCGAAATAAGTCAGCTTCATTGTCGGTTGGGTCATCCTTTTCTCTCGAATCTGAAGAAACTATGTCCTAGTCTAGAGACTTAGGGAACTTGAAGTATTTTTGGGGAATTGAAGTTACTCGTTCGAAATAAGTCATCTTCCTTTCTCAAAGGAAGTATGTACTTGACCTACTTACAGAGATTGGGATGTTAGAGGCAAACCTGAAACTTCTATGGATACAAATGTAAAGCTTAGAGTTGATGATGGTGAAGAATTGGCTCATCCGAAGAGGTATCGTGAGCTTGTAGGGAAGTTGAACTATTGTCACAGACCGACATTGCATATCTGTAAGTATAGTTAGCCAATTCATGTCATTTCTACTCACTGGGAGGCTGTGGTGAGAATCCTCCGATATTTCAAGGGTGCTTTATGTCGTGGGTTACTTTATCGAGATTATGGGCACACGAGAGTTGAAGGATTATGTGATACTGGTTGGGCTGGCTCTCCTTCATCTCCTTCATATAGGAAATCAATCACAGGTATGTGTATTCGTTGGAGGTAACTTAGTATCTTGGAAAAACAAGAAGCAACCAGTAGATCGAGTACGGAGGCGGAGTATAGAGGCATGGCTCAATCAACATGTGAGTTGATGTGAATTCGCCAAGTACTTGATGAGATAAGGTTTGGCAGTTCAACACCTATGTAGTTATGGTGTGATAATCAAGCAACCATCCATATTGCGTCAAATCCTGTATTTCATGAACGCACAAAACATATTGAGGTTGATTGTCATTTCAGTAGCGAGAAGCTAGAAGAGAAGGTTATTGTCACAAGTTATGTCAAGTCGGGCGAAGAGAGTCTGATGTGCTTACCAAGTCCTTGGTTGGAAATAGGGTTATATTAGTAACAAGTTGGGCATGCATGATATTTATGCTCCATCTTGAGGGGGAGTGTTAGAAATAAGGGGTATTATGAAGGGTGCTAGTTGTGACATTATGTTTATATGCACATATATTTATATAAATATCCTAGCCTAACCGTTTTAGGGTTACGGCTTCCAAATCATACTTTATTCTTCTCTTCTTCTTCTCTCTTAATTAACAAACTGCATCTACTGAAATGGTTTAGGACCATTCATTTGGAACTTCAGTGTTGTGGCAACCTCTAAGAGATGCCGATGCTGATTCTTGCATTCAGTAGCACCCTTCTCTTGAGTAGTAAGGACATGAAGGCCGATAAACTATCCCATTTTGTAACATATGTGAAGAAATAGCCCTAAAATGGTATTCTTTGACATCATCACGTCTATGTTGCCGAGTTGGTCGATTAAATTGGGTTTTTATTTCAGCACAAAAAGGAAAAATAAATGTCAAATAACTCATCTGTGGATTTCATAATATGTAACAAAGTACTTTTTCATTAACAAAGGTAACGAAATACCTAATACCAATTTTAGACAGGACAAGACATGGAAATGCATGGATTCTAACTTTGGTGTGGAATAACTCAAATATGGACACAAACCATTTTAGTGACTCTAAAATGGTTTCCGGAATGCTGCTCCGCTGGCAGTTTGTTGGCATGTTTGGAAGGAAAGAAATAGCCGGGTTTTTGACCACGTTGAGTCCGATATTGCTAGAATCAAGGAGAATGTTTTAAGGAATCTACGCTTTTGGTGCACTGGGAGATTCAAGTTTAGGGAATTCTTTTGTAGAGATGATGGAAAGTTTTCTGATAGTAATTCTTTTGTCTAGTATACTTTCCGTGTACAAAGGATGTGTCACCTGTTTTGACGCTTTGTTCTATATATCATTATTACTTATCAGAAAAATAAGGTACACGATTGTGCTTAGCTAACCCTCATGTCTCAGAAGGTAAACTAGGCACAGACTCTGACTTGGAAATAATTTCTTCATGAGGTCAAGAAGGATGACCATAGCGATAGTGGAGCTCAAAAGGGGATAGAGCACTACGAAATGAGATTGATGCAACAATGGAAATATGAGCAGTAACAACTTCATCTAACAGATGCTATTCACCAGATTCACTTCCTCTTTTAATAATCTCAATAATCTCAGAAGGCAACAAATCTTGATGTCTGCAAGAAAGAAACACAACAATGTAAAACTTTCGTTATTAACTCACATACATTGAGATGGATAGGAATTTTGGTAAAACAACAAAGAAAGGTAAAGTAGAATTAACGTTAAACTACCACTACCCCTGTCTAGAATTACGGAAGATGAGCCATCAACAAGAGTAACAGTAGTACACTTGTTAGACAATTTATAGGTGGACAACATACTCAAATCTCCTTGCATATGATCTATAGCCCTTGGTCAGTGACCAGTGCCAACTCGAACAAAAACATGCTACAGATTTTCCAGACTTCGCTAGAGTTGCTTTTAAAGAGGAGGAAGAAGACTGCTGAGATGTCGGATACTCGGTCAACTTAGCGAACTCCTTACTATTAACAACTACTATACATGTCTCCACCTAGGAAGTAGGCCCTACAGTCTATGATTCTGTATGAGCAAACCTTGAGCGCTCGTGCTCGTACTGCATTGCTGCTGAGAGAGAAGCGTAGGACACTGGTTCTTGAAGTGACCATGTTCTCCAAATTGAAACATACTCTAGATGCCCCTCCTCAATCTCTTGAATTTCTACCACCACGGATCCCACCTTGAAAACCACCTCGACCAACATCTCTACCTCCACAGTAACCATTACCCGTGTGACACTAAGGCAGATCCCTCAATTGCCTCTCCCTTGATGATGGACCACTACTATCGGCATTCAGAACCCTAGATAGTGCATTAAACGACGAATCCAAATCCTCGACAACACTGAGATCGAATTACATCATACTCCTTGTCTAAGCCAGATATCCAACCAAACATCTCTAACTTTTCATTTTTTGAGCCCTTATCTACTCCACATCACTAGAGATAGGAATTGTTGCGTTAAGATCCTCTCTCACACGCCTTAAGTCGTAATAGTAGTCCATAATGCTACGCCGTTCTGTCCAAGTTGCTCGACCTGAAAAATCACTTATGCAAGAGATTACATAACTCCATAATTGTTTTCTAGTGCTGCATATACAGTATCACTTTCCTACATATACAATATTAGGAAATAGTAATTTTATCATCTTTCTACATCGTGGCCTCCTTTGAATCGGTCGGACATGCTTCAACAAGATGTCCTTAATTAAACCACCCATGTTCCCTGTATTAGGAATCTTCACTCTGCAAAGTTAGACCCATCTGCTTATAATTCAACGTTAATCAGCCTTGATTGAGTTGACACAACAGTCACTCTATCCCACAACGTTCTCTATGGATTTTCCCTCTTCCGTCGTTGGCTCTCACAAACCTATACTGACTGATCTAGCTAATCAATCAAAAAAGCTGGCTGAATGGACCAAATATTTTCAAAATAGAGCTTTCAGATCGACCAAACTGTTAATCGAAACCCCCAAATTTACCAAACTCTCAGACCGTAATGTTTCAAATCCAAAGACTAACAACCATAGTTCATTCAGTCACCACCAAAAACAAGCAATAATATCAATCGTCAACAACCCACCACAAACTGAGAGCCACGCACCAAAAAATCCGTAATGCGCCACCCTTGACCAGTGCAGGTACCTATTCCACCGGCGACCATACCTACTGGACTCGCCTCCTTATTCCGTGCAAACCCAGGTCCCATATTGCATATTCCATCGTCCTAGGTCAACTCAATTGATCATCAAAAATTTTGCACTTGCCGTGACTCAACGTTGGCTGTGCATAGAGCCAACACTGAGATTGACAACCCTAGTTGCTTTGTATCAGCCCTTATTGCTCACCATGTTAATTATTATCATTTAAGGGAGATAAACACACACACAGAGGTGTGTCTCTTTGTGTATCATATGTTTTTTCATAAAATACAGCTCGTGTACTATACCTCTTTGCTTAAGCCTAGTTACATAAATACCCTTAATATACTATAATGCATAAAGAGTAAATGCACTTGATTTTAGTGTACATGGCTTCTTTTCTATTAAGAAACAAAAGATTTAGAAATTCAAATATCATCTGATATCTTTGAATAAAATGAGAGAAAATTGCTTAAGATGGTTTGTCCACATTTATCATAGACCACCTAGTGGACCAGTTAGAAAGTGTGAGGGTATTAGTATCAACGAGACAAAAGTAGGTGTAGATAAAAACTAACATGGACATCAGTAATAAAAAAACGCTATGATTGAGTGTGGCCTCTGTGATGACCTTGCTTTGGACGGAATTGAATGGTAGAAAAGGATTCATGTACTCGATCCCAAGTGATAGGGCTAGGCGAAGTTGAGCGAGTTAAATGTCCTTGAACAGTACTGTCATTTCTTGTTATTTTTAACACAGTAAGGCTCTGCGCATATCCAAATGTAGTGATGTCCTGATGCCCCCTTATTTCACTTTTTATTATTATTATTATTATTATTTTTTTGAGAAACAGGGCGGTACCCTTTATTAATAAGCAAAAATTATAACAAGGAGGGGGACAACCAGCCTTGCCTTAAAATAGGGAGGACAGAGGAGCCTTACCTCGATATCAAATTACGTAGTGTTTAAAGGTAAAGCAAACAAAAATAACAAAAAAAAATCTAGAAATGGAAAGCAAAGAGTTCAAAAATATTGATAATTCATTCAACTTTTTTGCAGTAATCTTCTCAACGATCTCTTTACTTGCTTTGTCCCATTCGAACTGCTCAATTGATGTTTTACTACTCATCTCTGCTTGATGAAGACCTGAACTTCCCTACAGAATCAATTTTGTTAATTGCCTAATTTGCGGTTCTAAAGAAGGGGGCTGACTGTCTTAATGTTTTTTTTTCCTTTTCGTGTAATTTTGTGATGGTAATTTAGGATTGTTGTTCACGGCTATTCTTCACCCGGTTGGTGATTCTGGATTCTTGTAGTTTCAGCACTCTCTTTGACAGCCCACAATAATTTGATGATTTGACGATTATATATTGGTTGGAACCCATCAGTAAATTTGAGTTTGCATAATATATTTGTGGTGATTTCGTTTCAGGATTGGGACTGTATTCAATCATCTTGTAACGCCTCTATCGACTTGCTCTGATTTAGACGATTCTATCCTTGCACTCTTAGGGGTTTTCTGGCCTATGCTTGAGAAACTCTTTCGGTCTGAACATGTTGAGAATGCAAGTTTATCTATGGCTGCATGCAGGGCTCTTTCTCAAGCAATTCAGTCCTCAGGTATTGCTGCTTTTAAATGTTTTATATTATGGATCAATATACAAAGCTTTGTAGACACCTATCTGGAATCATATGCTGACATGCTCAAACTCTCTGTTTTTGTTACTTTTGCAGGCCAGCACTTTGTTACACTGTTGCCCAATGTTTTAGATAGTCTATCAAAAATTTTTGCATCATTTCAAAATCACGAATGCTACATCAGAACAGGTAAAGCATTTGCATTATACTGTCAAGTTTTGTTTTGAGAGTATGTTGCAGTTTTTCCTGCATGAACTATACCAGACTTTTATAGTCATCAGATGATTATAACCTATTGGCTGTTAGTAGTATCATCTGTTATGGAAAATGATATGGAGGCACTGCATAGCTGCTTCCTGCCTCACCCAGGAGGAGTGCGGGTAAAATAATTTAAACATGAATAACAGGGTAATTAGCAACGTGTAACACGGGATAGTGGGGAATATAGTACTGAAGCTAGAAATACAACATTTAGAGGAAATGTCAATATAGCATATTTACAAGAAACTAAGTTGTTAAAGAGAAAGTGGGAGAAAACTGGAATGAAAATGTCGTTAAAGAATGTAAGTGTCCCTGGAGGGCCTGGGATTGAGGCAGACTTCACGTACCATGTCATAATCTAAGAAACACCTGTCACTATGAGCCGAGGGGGGAATAGAGATTGATTACATGAGAGAGAGAGAGAGAGAGAGAGAGAGAGAGAGAGATCCACCGTAGATGCTCTCTATGTCTAATCACTATCCCACTGCATGAGGAGTCTAGTAATCTAGTTTTCTAGTGAATGAGGTATTGGCCTACAAAAGTCATAAACAGGCACTAGAGATATTTATTCCAAACTTCTTACAAGGTGTCATCATCCTAATGATCTTAGAAGGATTAGGCCTGATGTGCCATGTGTGTAGACCAACATCAGCCATTTCCCCTTGGTAAAGCCACGCATGTCCTACGTGCGGCTCATGATTCCAGCCACCGGACCAATAATCCCCAGGATCCAAAAAAGGGGGTGAAGCACGGTGGATTGGTCTCCAAGCAAGGCCATTGTACTTCAAGCAGCTGTCACGACCCAAGCCCAGGGCCTGGTCCGCAACATATGCCGCATACTGAACCAAAAAACGCTCAGGTACAACAGGCCCACCAAAAGTGTATTGATATTATTGGTTCTCAATGGTACTAGGTGATCATGTATGAGTCTACACACTTTCCCACATCTATCGGATGTGGGATTTGGGTTATCACACGAGCTCCTTGATTTTGCCCTAATTTGGGTCTTCCTCTAGAATGCAAGTGCTAATGATAATTTGTTAACCCCCATCTATAGGCTTTGGAGAACTTTTTCATTGAAGCTATCAGTTTTTAATGCAATGGCTCATTGAACTGACTCAATGATGTTGTATAGTGTTAGGGGGCGGCTCATGAATCCAAGTGTCGTTACTCTGAACCAGCATGGTTGGGCCAAACCCCCCTTTTGACTATCCTAGAGAGCCCAGTATCCTTGTTTGCATAGATGAAGTGGTGATCACGTGGAGATGACAGAGCCCATACTAAATTTGACCCTTGCCTTTGAAGTATTACGTAGCAAGGATTCTTACGCATATTATTTGAAAATGTCACCCCGCGCCCTCTTTTTGTTACACATGGCAGTGCAACAAGTGACCCCTCGAGTTGACTATTGTTGGCCAGCAGGGAAGCGGTCAGGCCCTTGTGACCATGTAACATTAAGTTTAGTGTGCCACCGACCCGATCTTATATACATAGTCAACGGAGATTGTTCATTTTGTTACTTTGAGAACTGGAAGTAGAGCATAGTTGTAATACTAGTTGTTGCCACCAAACCGGGACTTGTGAGTCATGTGAGTGAGCCGAGATCCTTGCGAATTTTCTCGGGTAGACCACTGTCTTAAATTTCCAGGGCCTCGTTTCTAGTTCTTGATAACAGAGATGATATTTATTATTTCCTTTTTCACTTCATATTAGCTCAACTCATAAATTGGTCGGCTTGGTCAGACTACATTCTGAGGAAGAAATAGTATTGGACCATCCTTCGTAAAGTCGATATAATTGATGGTGTGAGAGCGTTTAAGGAATTGGCATTCCTGGCAACATGAATCAGTTGTCGCTGACGACGTGTTCAAGATGAAACAAATGGACGCTTATTTGTCTTTGTTTGGGAAGATTTGATTGTGTTGTTGGAAGCTGAGCTGACCATCTTGAGGGTAAGCGGGAACAAAGTCCAGGGGGTTATGAAGAAACTTGAGCTCTGGTTGACTGAATGTTTGATATAAACGATTAGTTGTTGGTGAGAACTGGTCATTCATCCAATGGACCTACTATCATTTCAGGGATCTATTTGGTGGGAGGCAAGATGATGACCAGAGATTATCGACAAACATTACTAGGCTTACATCTTGATCTCCTTTGTCAATTCCTACGTCCTGACCTGTGAGGGCATCCTCAGAGTAGTTTTTGTTGCCTAGGGGCGAAATGTTCTCTTGGCAAGTAATTTTTATTTTTATTTTTTTATAAGTAAGAGTATATATAGAAAGCGTCAAAACAGGTGACGCGTTCTTTGTACACTAGGGGGTCTTTTGGTAGAAAAGCCAGGATAACATTAATTAATACTATAACATATATTATTTTATCCGAGATTATTTTATCTCGGTTATAAAGTTATCTCATGTTTGGTAGATTACAGATAAAATTAATTTATTTCGCTAGTTATCTAATTTGATGTTTGGTAGCCCAAATTTATTTCAGTATAACGCTATTTTTCCAAAAACACCCTTATAAATTAGGTTGATTAAAAGATGACTTGAGCTTATCTCACTTGGGTTTTTTCTCCAAGCCACTATTGTTTACATTTTTATGAATAATATAGTTAATTCCATTGTTTCATGCAACATTACTATTTTTATAAATTAGATAAACTTAGCTATTTATAATAATTATGCAGTATATAAAAATAATAAAATTGCAAATTTATAAATGTTAAAATTCTTTTTAATCTCAACCTAGAAAAAGATACTTTATTAGTTTATTTAAATAAAAAATAGAATATGTATATTTATGTACTTATGTACTAACTTATATGTATTATAGTAATATATAAATTAAGAAAAAAAAGAAAAAAATCATATTAATATAGTAAGTAGGCTATTAAAAGAAAAAAAAACAAGAAGTGTGGAAATGTGGGGTACTAAGGTTGAGTGGGGGGAGGGTGGAGGGAGCCAGGGAGGATGGACGCTGGTAGGGTGAGAGAGAGGGAGGGAGGGAAGGTAAAAAAATTGGCTTGGTGCGTGGGTGCGTGGGGGGAGTGGGGGAGGAGGGTGGAGGGAGGCTGGGAGGGTGAGGAAGGGAGATGGAGGGAAGGTAAAAAAAAAGTAGTCTTGGTGAAAATTGAGAATTCTTTGCAAGTTTACAGAGGGTAATTTGGGAATGAAAAAATACTCGGTTTTTATTTATCCGGGATTAAATTATAATAGGGGGAGAGAGAGATTATTTAATCCCGGATAAAGGGGTTATCCGCGTAATTCGGATATTTTTATCCTTGATCAAAAGAGCTATCAAACAAGAAATATGGACAATTTAGTGTTATCCTCCTATTTATCCAGCTACCAAACAACCCCTAGGAGTATACATAGACAAACTACTCCAGACTAATGCTACTCACAAAATCCACAAAAGAATGATCATACATCATAGAAATGTTCTCAGTCCCCGAGCACCAAAAGAAAAGGGAACAAAGCAGGGAGTACTTAATCTGATCCAACGACCCCTCTATGTTGTCAAAAGCCCTGCTATTTCTCTCTCTCCATATAGTCCAACAAACTCCCAAGGGAGATACCTCCCAAATGTGGTTTCTTCTCCTATGCTTGTACAAAGACCAGCGTAAAAACAGTTCTTTAACTGATGTGGGCATCACCCACGACAGCCAAACAGCCCCAAAATCATATTCCACAACTCCACCGCAAACGAAGACTGTAACAATAAATGGTTAAGACCCTCACATTTCCTTTGCACAACTAGCACTAGTTTACATAGATTTTCCTTCTTGAGCGCAAATTATGACCCGTAAGAGTAGCCTCGTGGCTAGCTTCTCATACAAAGAAGGAAACTCTACTTGCCCTGTGGGCTGTGGCTCCACATCCTGGTAAGAGCCATGAACTGCTTTACGGGGCGATATGGTGGGATAAGTTTGATAACCATGATAATTTGCAGTGTTCTAAAAATCGCTAAGTGGGCGTCAGGCGCCAGGGCCTAGGGAGCCTAGGCGGGGACTAGAATTATGGCATAATTACCCTGATTTTTGATTTGTTTTCTTAATATAATTAATTATTAATTAACAAGCACTAAACTTTCAAATGTACTAATAGTAAATATATCACTAAATAGGCAAATAATCTAATATCATTCCAAAGTTCAAAACAACTCAACAATAATCAATAACTCTATGCACTATAAGTCCATAACAAATGCTGCAGCAATATAAATAAGACCAAATAATTTAAATTGAATTTTTTATATATAAAAAAGGCCTAAAACGACGTCCTTTAGGGCTAAAGCTTTTTAATAATAAAAAATAAAAAAATTGGGCGCCCTAGGCGGCTTGAGTCTAGGCACCTGGGTGGTGCCTAGCGCCTAGTCCTTTTTTTTGAGAACACTGATAAATTGCAGATCTTTTAACGAGCGCTAGCCTTAAGAACGAGTTGTACTAGCCTAGTCTTGGCGTGGAAGGTACCTTATTATAACTTAGCGCTTCAAGGGCGTGGACACCGATTGTGGCCAATGGCTCTATTCTACTTTCAGTTGCAAGGATTGTTTTAAGGTTTATCCTAACGCATTTGTTATAACTAATTGCTAGTTGGAGGAACTGGCTCAGCCTTCAGACAGCACATTCGCCATTCAGAATTTGGTAGAGACTTCATTGGAAGCTGTGTCTGAGTAGTTCTCAGCCGTTCTACATGCCTATCAAAAATGAGGTTGCACGAAACCCAGGATTTACAACCCAGATTGTTGTGTGACACCGTGTGGTTATGCCCTGCGGTACTCCTATCAAGCCGAGCCCTCTAGGTAATGGTGGATGGCTTACAGAGATGGCCTTCTGGAATACATTATGGTCAGCCCGGACTGGGAGGTGCTAGAACTTACCCTTTGTTCTCTGTGATCATTATGTTTTGAATCTTCCTTCTACCGAGCAAGGTGACTCTAGGAGGGATAAATGGAGCATCATCTTTCATCTTCAGGGATCCTACAGAAGACAGCTATTTTTCTATCTTCAGTGATCCTACAGAAGACAGCTATGTGCCTTTGTCGATGGAGTTGACCGAAAAAACCCCTGTTGCTGGCTCAAAGACGGTGAAAAGGAAAAGGGCCACTGCCAAGCCGCTGAAGAAGGCATTCTCAAATCAAAGAAGGGAGCTCGTCTTTTCTGAATGCACTCCGAGCCTAGTGCCAAACTTGCATGATGAAATGGAACCTTCTGTGGCTCTAGTCCTGCTACCTCTAAAAGTGTAGAAATGCCAGAAAATGAGGGGAAAGAGAGCGGGAAGGAGTCGATGCCTTAAGAAGTTTAATCGGGCTGATTATAAGCCTGAAGGAGGTTAGGGGGCCGATGAGGCTGACAAGCATGTGGGTCGAAATAACTATGTGTATGGCGCTTCAGGTAAGGAGATTGCAAAAAGTTCCTCATTAGGTAGATGAGCCTTTGTTGGATGTGGAGCTCCAGCTGGAATTGCTGTTGCCTGCTAGGGTAGCAGGCACTCTTTGAGAAGGATTTCTGACAGACCTCAGAGCCAGGCTCCTCTTTAGGAACAGTTGTGTCAGGATTGTGCATAATCAGTTATGTGTGCAATAGTATTGTGCACTCTCAATCCAGTTTTTTTTGAAGGGAAGAAGAGATCAGGATTGGCTTCAATCCTACTAGTTGGGCCCAAGCATCTTCTCGGGCTACTTAGCCTCCATAAGCTACGAGAGCTTGGCTTTCAAAGCGGAGAAGTAGCTGTCTCAAGAGCCTAAGATAGTGATTGAACCCGTTAATGAGTCGGCCAATTCTTTTTTATTGCATGTGGTGGAGCTGGAGCCTGGAGAAACTAGGATTTTCTTGTTGCTATGTCCTTATTTCCTAAAGTAGGTCAACCTTGTTTTGGAGCACTAATACTTTGGGGTATTCACTCACTTATGCCACTTTTTCTAGGTGAGATAGGTAGGATCAGGTTCCATATGCCAAAAGGGAAGCTGAGCTAGAGGAGAGGTGGAGGAGGGTCCAGGCAGACCCAGCTACTTTCGATCAAACAAGGGATCCAAGTGTAATGGTCTCTTAGCCAAGTTCGGGGCCTATAGCAAGCTCTTCTTCTGGAGGGTAGCTTGGGCTGAATTCATTGCTCAGTTACCACTTCAGCTAGAATAGCCCGACCTATTATTGTAACTTCACTTAGTTTGTTTTCAGTATAAGCTGGTGACTGTTGTAATAAAACATCTCGGGTTATTTAGTTATTGTGCTTTGTACTTGCTGTTTTATGTTTCTTCCTCTTCCCCTCCCCCCTCTTTATTTCTGTGCTTTCTGGTTGAGCTAAACGAATTACCTTTTATAACTCATGGTGGTTCCTGGAGGTTAGGTTTATTCTTAAGCTATCTTGTAATTGTTTCCTTATGACTATTATTTTGTTAAAAAGAAGCAGCATGAGTAGGACTAACACCCTCTGATGGTCACAGGATTTAAAATGCTACATGGCAATTAGAGATATTGTAGGATAAAAAACCCAAAATATATGATCTGCTATTGAACAAGGCAAAACAAGAACGAAACTGAAAGACAACTCTAAGACTCACAAAAAAAATACACAACCTGGTCATATTAATGCACTCTCGATCTTGATTTCTCAAGGTGTTTAATGGCTTATGCAAAGATTTCAATTACCAAGTATGCATGTCTTCTTCAGACCTCTTCATCATTTGGATTCTCCTGTTTGGGTTAACTTATTATTCATTGTAATTGCGTTAAAGATAATATTTTTCAGAATAAAAATTCATGTCCTAGATTATAAGCATACTAGAAATCCAAAGAGGCAGCTGCATGAACAACGAGCTCAATAGGTTTTACCTGCATAAGAGGATTTGAGTTTATGTTGAAGGTACTTCAGTAACAATTTTGAGTACATAAATTCTTGTTTTTCAAATTGCAATATACTCCATATCGTGCGTTGTCAGCCAACTTTGTAGTGACACTACTGAGCTTTGTGTTTCTTCCTGATTTCCTTTTTTCTTGTCACCACTCTTTCCAGCTTCTGTTATCATTGAAGAATTTGGTTGTAAAGAGGAATATGGACCTTTGTTCATCAGTACTTTGGAAAGATTTACATATGCATCATCAATATTGGCTCTTAATTCTTCCTATGTATGTGACCAAGAGCCAGATCTAGTGGAGGCCTACACTAGCTTCACATCTATCTTTGTTCGCAGCTCTCCGAAGGTCCAGTCTCTCTCTTTTGGTTTGTGGATTTGTGACTCGGTGTAACAGAGTGACTCATCTAACTGCTTGACCTATTTCAGAAAATATTAGCTTCCTCTGGCCCTCTTCTTGAACTATCCTTTCAGAAGGCAGCTATATGTTGTACAGCTATGCATCGTGGAGCAGCCCTAGCAGCAATGTCCTATATGTCCTGTGAGCATTGGTCATCGATATCTTTTCTTGCTGATTCTTTTGATAGAAACTAGACTGAGGAAAGATCTTTCTTTATTACTTTGTCAGAAGTATTGCTTAATGTTAATGAAAACAGTGCGCAGCTGTTTGAAATTTTCTGTCAAATTCTAAATTGTGCTATCCTTTAGTGCATTGTTACTTTTTTTTTTACCTCCTTTGACTTTATCAGGGCAATACCAACTGAATTTCTCACAACCCTGGTTATATCTCTCGGTGATATGTATGCTAAGGCTTGAAACATTCCTCAGCATGTTACATCAGCATGCTACAAAGAAAACAATGCTTGATGTAGTACATTCAAAGGGAAGCTTTAACCTAACAGCTAAGTTTCTTCATTGTGACTTCATGGTAGTGAGTTTGAATAATGGCGGTAAGGCTGCATAAAGTACACCCTTCTGACCCCGCACTCGAGCTTTGTGCAGTAGCCTTCCAAAACTTACCAAGGAGGGAATATGTCTTGGTGGCGAAGCTATAGATGCTTCAAAAATCTTTGCCATTGGCTATGTGTAGAATGATAGAGATACAATGACCATCACTTTTTGGTATTCACATAATCTTATTTTTAAGAAAAAAGGAATTATATTTTCACTCATTACTTCTTGTGTTATGTTAAAGTTTTAGTGTTTTGTTGGTCAGATCTCATAAGATGACACCTATGGTTTGAGCATCTTGTTATTACCTTTCGTTAGACAATAAGGGTTATTATGTAATTGTGTTGGTATGGTATATTAGGATACATATATATATGTGTTGCGGAAGAATGAAAAAAGTGTGCAGAAAATACCACGACTGCGATTCGCTTCATTCTCTTCTCTTCATTTCTCTCGTTCTCATCATCTTTCTTTTTCCTTAAATTGTTGCTGTGTATTTGTTACATGGTATCAGAGCCTTAATACGCAACATCTAGAAACCCTAGAGCAAGCTGGGTGTTGGCTCCATGCACGACTAACATTGAATATTGAACAGTGCATGGTTCTGTTCATCAATCGAGCAAACTAGGGTGATTGGATGCAAGATCCGAGGCTAGGGGTAGGCTCGGATTACCAAGGCGACCTTTTCTGTGCAAATCGCCAGCCGGATTAGGTCACTTTCTGACGTAGGCGCCAGTAGGTGGTGGTGTATGGGGGTCGATTTCGGAACCCTAGGTCTCGAAAATCAGTGTGGGTGTGTTGCATTTGTGATGTGACGAGTTTGGTGATGTGAATTAATGGTTCCAACGGGTGATTGGCATGATTCCAGCATTGTGAATGTGTTAAGACTAATAGTTTTGGAATACGGTAGTCGTCTTGTTTGTTTTGAGACTCAATTGACGAGTTAATCAACTAAGGGGGTCTGATTTGATGGTTTGATATTCTGGAGGGTTTCATTTGACGAAATATTCTAGAGGGTTTGATTTGACGATTTGATATTCTAGAGGGTCTGATTTAACAGATTAGTCAACTTGGAGGATCTGACTTGAAGGTTTGATATTTTTGAGGATCTGTTTAACATTTTTTTTTTGCTATTTTAAGGGTTTATTGGTCTGATTACTGTGATGCTGACAACGGCCGTACAGTAGCACCAATTAGGACGGTTGTTTCAACCCAGAATAGACTGATTGACAATATACACGAGGCAAATGGGTTTAATTTTGCATAATGGAGGTATTTGGTACAGGTAAACATGGGTGGCTTATGGAAAGGACATTTGTTGAAAAGTCAACCAGTTGCAAAGGCGGCCAAGGTGTGGTTGGATGATGACAAAATGTTAATTTCTGAAGATCGTAAACTGTATTAGTAAGAAAGTTATACTGTCTATGCAACATTGCAAGACAATTAAAGAGTTGTGGGCACTCTTGCACAAGTAGTTTTCTGGAGCGAGTAGGAGGTTCATCGTCTCACTCAGAAAGGCGGAGCATTATGGATTACTATTATGACTTCATGTGTGCGAGCGAGGATTTTACTCCCGTCATGCCTATCCCTGATAATGTAGAGGAGATGAAAGCTTAGCGTGAGAAGTTATTTGTTATTGATGTTTCGCTAGTTATTAGGCTTAGAGGTGAGCATGATGAAGTTCAATCTCAGTTATTGTCGAGTAAAGATTTGGGTACTTTGTTTGATGCCTTAGATAGAGTTTTGACTACTGCTAGGAATAGGAATGTTGAATCATCACATGAGGGGTTATTAGAGAGATCAACATTAGTTTCACAGTGTAGTGGTTATTGCGGAGGTAGAGATGGAGGTCGTGGTGGTTTTTGAGGTGGACTTCGGGATGATAGAACTTCCGGAGGTCGTGGAGGACCAAGAGTGTGTTAAAACTGTGAAGAACTGGGTCATATCAAGAGCCAGTGTCCTAAACCCAAAACATGTCTTTTGCCTTTGGCTGGACCGTGGGTGATAGACTTCGGGGCTACTGGTCATTTGATAGGAGATTCGAGTTTACTATCCACTTATAGGTCGTCAAATAAGTTTAGAATTGTTACCCTTGTTGATGGATTCTCTTCCTAAAGCTTGGGTAGTGGTAGTACTGCTATTGCTTCTTTATAATTTACATATGTGTTATACTTGGCTAGGTTTCCTCTTAATTTACTTAAATTGCTGTGTTTCATTACTTAAATTGCTGTGTTTCATTCTTTCCTGGCTATTGTCTTTTTTAGGATGTGAAGACTTGGGAGATTATTGGTAAAAGAAGTGAATTTGATGGGCTATACTTACTCAATGAAACTGTTGCTGCTCATTTGTCTACCGTTGCATCAGTTGCATGTTAGATTACTTTGTCCCCTTTCCAGCTACATCGTCATTACGGTCATCCATCTTTATCTGTCTTGAAGAAAGTGTGTCCTGGCTCAGGATCTATTTCTAGTTTACCCTGTGAGTCTTGTGAGTTCGCTAAGCACCTTCTTTGTCGTATCCTCCTAGAGTTAATATACGGTCTGCATCCCTATTTGAGTAAGTTGATGCTAATGTTTGGGGTCCTTGTATAGTCTCGTCTAAAACGGGATTTAGATATTTTGTTAGTTTCGTTGATGATTATTCTAGAGACACTTGGTTATATTTGATGATGTCTAGACATGAATCATTTGAGATATTTTGTTCCTTTTATGCTGAAATTAAAACTCATTTTTATTGTCCAGTTCAGAACCTTTGCAGTGAAAATGCTAAGGAATATTTTTCTGGAATTTTATCTTCTTATCTGTCTCAAAATGGAATCATTCACCAATCTTCATACGTTGTCATCCCTCAACAGAATGGTGTTGTTGAATGCAAAATTGCCATCTATTGGAGGCTGCCAGGGTATTGATGTTTGTGATGTATGTCCCAAAGTCTTTTTGATTAAACACTGCTGCCTTTCTTATATATCACCTTCAATCTTCTATTCTTCAAGGAAAAATTCTTTATTCTGTTCTTCGTCCATTCGCAGTCATTGTTCCAGTTTTTCCTAGAGTGTTTGGTCATACATGTGTTTTATCCAATATGTTCCCCAATAGGTTAGTAAGTTGGACTGTTTTGGATATTCTCAAACCCAGAAAGGTTATCGTTGTTATCTCCCAGATTTGGATCCGTACTTTTAATTTCTTTGAGTCTAGCCCGTATTTTAGTTGGTCCTTCTCTTATGGGTCCGAGTTTGTCTCCTGATGATTTCCTTACTTATACATTGGTTTGTTCCCATCGTCTTCTGGTTGGTGTTGATTCTAAGGCTCCATCTTGTCCTCCTATAACTCAGGTGTATACACGACGCCCCCCACCTGTTTCAGTCCAAGAGCCAGCAGAAGTAGCTTCTCCAGATTCACTCCCAGAACCGATTTCCCCGTCATCAGACCCATCACTTGATCCTCCTATAGCGCTCTGAAAAGGTAAGCATACTTGTGTTCATCCTATCACCTCTTGTGTCTTTTATGCTCACTTTTCAGATTCCTGCCATTCCTTTGTTGCTTCTCTTGATTCAATTGTCACTTGTCACTCCTAAACTGAGTCTGAAGTTTTATCTCATAGTGGTTGGAAGTGTGCTATGGAAGAGGAAATGAAGGCTCTTGTGGCTAATAAGACTGGGACTTGGTAACAATTCTTGAAGGTAAAAAGGCTATTGGGTGTAAATGGGAGTACGTGGTTAAAATGAATCATGATGGAATTGTTGGTTGGTTAAAAGCTAGATTGGTTGCTAAGGGGTATGCCATGTGTATGGTGTTGATTATACTGGTTCTTTTTCTCCGGTTGCTAAACTAACTTTTGTTCGCCTTATGATATCCTTAGCTTCTTCTAACAATTAGGTCTTTCATGGTGATCCACAAGAAGATGTCTACATGGAGCAACCTTTTGGGTTTGTTGCTCTAGAGGAGTCTAGGGATAATGTAGGTTAAGAAAGTCGTTGTATGGCTTGAAATAGTCTCTGCAGGCTTGGTTTGAGCAATATAGTGTTGTTGTGTTAAAATTCGGGTTATAGAGGAGTACATGTGATAATACTATGTTGTTTCGGCAAACTGAGAATGGTTATATTGTATTGATTGTTTATGTAAATGACATTGTGATTACAGGTAGTGATACACAGGGAATTGAAGCACTCAAGTCGTGTCGTAAAGTACTTTTTTGGGATCGAAGTGATACGGTATTAGAAAGTGATATTTTTGTCTCGGAGGAAATTCGTTCTTGATTTGCTTGAGGAAGTTGGGATGCTTGAAGTGAAACCGTGTGACACTCCAATGGATCCTAATGTAAGACTTGTAGCTAGAGACGGGGAGATGCTTGAGGATCCGGAACGATACTGGACATTGGTTGGTAAGTTGAACTACCTTGTAGTGACTCGTCCAGATATTGCTTTTCCGGTAAGTGAAGTGAGTCAATTCATGGCAGCTCTTATTGTTACTCACTGGAATGCATTGATTTGAATTATGAATTAAAGGAGCGTCTAGTAGAGGTATCATGTATGCAAACCATGGACATATGCGGGCGAAGGCATTTTCTGATACTGATTGGGCAGGATAACCAAGTGATAGAAAGTCAACTACTGGATATTGTGTGTTTGTGGGCAGAAATTTAGTGTCATGGAAAAGTGAGAAACAGAGTGGTGGCGAGATCAAGCACAAAATCTGACCATCGTGGCGAGTCAACCTGAGAACTTATGTGGATACACATCAACTCATGGAAGAAATTGGTTTTAGGGTCGCCTTGCCTACGAGATTGTGGTGTGATAATCAGGTAGCTATGTATATCTCTACGAATCAAGTTGTCCCCGAGGGGACTAAATATATAGAGGTTGATTGTTATTTTGTTCATGAAAAGATCCAACAAAATCTTGTTTCCACTTCATATGTGCGTACGGGAGAACAACTTTCTGATATGTTTACTAAGGGCCTTACACGGATAAAAGTGGATTATATTTGTAACAAGCTAGGCATGATAAATATCTATGCTCCAGCTTTAAGGGGAGTGTTAAACAATAAGGGTAATTATGTAATTGTGTTGGTAGGGTATAGTAGGATACATATATATATGAGTGTTACACAAGAATGAAAAGAGTGCGCAGAAAATACCACAACTGCGATTTGCTTCATTTTCTTCTCATCTTCTCTCTTGTTCTCTTCTTCTTTCTTTTTCCTTAAATTGTTGCTGTGTATTTGTTTCACCTTTTTATGATTTTTTTTTCTCTTTGAATCTGTTTTACAGTTTGTTTTGATCTTTTGCGATTTGCTTCATTTTCTTCTCATCTTCTCTCTTGTTCTCTTCTTCTTTCTTTTTCCTTAAATTGTTGCTGTGTATTTGTTTCACCTTTTTATGATTTTTTTTTTCTCTTTGAATCTGTTTTACAGTTTGTTTTGATCTTCCCAGTTCTGGGGTTGTTGATCTATTAGAGGTGATGCATATTTACTTTCTAACTTTCCTTAACTTTTAGGTTTCTTGGAGCTTAGCGTGACTTCTTTATTGGAATCCATCAGTTGTGTCTCTGAAGCATCAGTTACTGCCATGGCAGTTCAGGTCATATCTCGTAGCGGGGAGGGACTCGTATCAAATGTGGTTTATGCTTTACTTGGTGTTTCAGCCATGTCAAGGGTAAAGATCCTTAAATACTGTTTAAAGCCTTCCAATCTTAGTCGGAGGTTCTACTTTCTTGTTCTTATGTATATCAATGCATTGCTCCAATTTTATCCTAGTGTAAACTCCCAAAATATAGAGATGGGCAGGAACTATTGTGTTGCATGGCTACTTCTTGTTTTGCGTGTTTAATTTTTTTTGTTTATCTAACCTCTTGATATGATTGTGTGATCCCATTTAAATGCATAAGTTGCTCATCTCTATTTCTCAAGTTATTATACTTTGTGATAACTTGGCTTATTTTACTATATAATTCATTACTAGGGTTTATTGCACTTGGCCTCCCTAAGTTTTACCCTCATTTCTTATCTGAAATGTATATCTCCTTGAATTAGACCCTTATGTTCTGGTGTTCTTCCACTTGTGGTCCAATAGGTAACGTGTAGAAAAAGGAGAAAAGAATAGAAGGCACAAAGTATTTTTCCTTCATATTTTACACTGAGAGTACTGAACTCCTTAAATAGAAGATTACAGAGTGGTTAAGAGTCAGAGATTAGCTAGACTCCTAGTAAAAAAGTTAAGTAGATCACAGCCACCATAATTGCAAATAAAATAGTTAAGACTTGGGTAATAACGCCTAAAATCACTCCTAATCAAATCAAAAAGACAATCAGGCCAATCAAGACCCCAAATCACAGAAATAACATCACAGAATCAAACATTTACAGAATGATTCTTCAACACTCCCCCTCAAGTTGGGGCATGAATGTCAATCATCCGTAACTTGCCCAGAAAAGCTGTGAAATCTGGTCCCCCTAGAGCCTTAGTGAGCCTATTTGCAATCTGTCTCGTGGAGGGCAAAAAAGGAATGCCCAGCTGACCAGGTTCCACCTTTTCTTTAATGAAATGACGATCAATTGCATCATGCTTAGTCCTATCATGATGGACTGGGTCATTTGCAATGTCAATGGCAGCCTTGTTATCACAGAACAACTTCATAGGAAGAGAAATTCCCAGCTTCAAATCTTCCAACACAAGTTGGATCCATATAACCTCACAGATTCCTTGAGCCATGGCTCGGAATTCTGCCTCTGCACTACTCCTTGCTACTACACTTTGCTTCTTACTCTGCTAGGTCACCAAGTTGCCCCAAACAAACGTGCAATAGCCTGTTACTGATCTTCTATCCATAGTACAACTCCCCAATCAGCATCAGTGTAAACTTCTACACCTCTTTTCCTAGACTTCCTAAAGAAGAGCCCTCTGCCAGGTGTACCTTTCAAATACCTCAGGATTCTGTTAACTGCCTCTAAATGTTTCTTCACGAGATTTTGCATGAACTGACTAAGAGAGCTCACAGCATAAGAAATGTCAGGTCTGGTATGGGACAAATATATTAATTTTTCAACTAACTTTTGATAACTCTGTCTGTCAACAGGAGCCTCCCCTTGGACATCACCTATCTTAGAATTAAACTCTATAGGAGTTCCCGAAGGTTTGCAACCAATTAAACCAGTTTCCTTCAGTAAGTCCAAGGTGTATTTTCTCTGGGATACAACCAACCCATTCTTAGATCTTGCCACCTCTATTCCTAAGAAGTACTTGAGTGGCCCAAGGTCTTTTATTTCAAATTCAGTAGCCAACCTTTCCTTGACCTCCTGAGCTCCTTCCACATCATTACCTGTGAGCACAATATCATCAACGTACACAATGATCACAGTTAGTTTACCGATTTCAGATTGCTTAATAAATAAAGTATGATTAGCATGTCCTTGATAGAACCCCAGCTTCCTAAGGAATTTCATGAATGTATCAAACCAGGCTCGAGGGCTTTGTTTCAGTCCATACAAAGACCTCTTGAGTCTACACACTTTCCCTTGGAATTGATCCTCAAAACCAGGTGGCCCCTCCATATAGACTTCCTCTTTGAGATCTCCATGGAGGAATGCATTTTTAACATCTAATTGGCCAAGAGGCCAGTCCAGATTTACTGCTATAGATAAGATAAGGCGGATGGTGTTCAGTTTGGCTACAGGAGAAAAGGTTTCTGAGTAGTCAATCCCATAAGTTTGTGAAAACCCTTTTGTTACAAGTCTAGCCTTATGTCTTTGAACTGAGCTGTGAAAACCCACTTGCAACCAACAGCCTTCCTCCCTTCAGGTAATTTGACTTTTTCCCAAGTCTCATTCCTTACCAAAGCCCTCATTTCTTCCATTACAGCCTCCCTCCACTCAGGAATCTTTAGAGTATCCTGAATAGTCTTTGGAACATTGTTATTTGAGATGGCTGAAACGAAGGTTTTGTAGGGGGTTGATAGATTTTTATAGGATAAATAGTTTGACATAGGATATCTGGGATGATTGATGGAAGTTCTTGATGCTTTTCTAAGTGCAATAGGGACATCTACCAATAAATTTTCCTCAGAATCCCCTTCAGAGGCTTCAGCTTCAGGCTTATCCTCTGTGGGGGGTAAATCAGAGTTCAAGTTGCTAATTTTACCTGGTTGGATGCTGTTATGAAGACCTTCTTGGGCAGTTGGTCGGCAAACCTCAGGAACATGTGCATCCACTTTCTGGTTTGAGTCTCTCCTCTTATAGACTTTCCCTTTAAATTTTGCTGCTGAAGGAGGTTCAATGTTCTCGTCAATCTCGTCAATGGACTGAGAACTGCCCCTATTGCCTCCCTCTCCTTCAGTAGTCCCTATGTGATCAAATTGGTCCCTTAATTGAGGTTGAGGGATGATACCAAATTGATGATAAGGTCTAGAATCATTGTCTAGGTGTATATCCCCAAACTCCCCCTGACCTCGACTCTTTTCAAAAAACATTTGGTGTTAAAAAAAAGTTAAGTCCATAGTGACCAAGTGTTTTTTAAGCTCGGGATCATAACACTTGTACCCTTTTTGGGTGGAAGAGTATCCTGTAAACACACATTTTTTAGATCTGGGTTCAAGTTTACCTTTATCATACAAGTGTGCAAAAACTGTGCATCCAAAAACCTTTAGGGGCAAAGTGTTAAAGGATTTTGGACGTAGGGTAGGAGGTTTTTAACTTGCTCAAAGGAGCCTGATAACCTAGTACTCTGGAGGGCATTCGATTAATTAAATAAATGGCTGTAAGGACAGCTTCTCCCATAGGTATTTAGGACACTTAGAGGTAAATATCAAGGCTCTTGTGACCTCTAGGATGTGGCGATTTTTTCTTTCAGCCACTCTATTCTGCTGAGGTGTTTTAACACAGGAGCTTTGATGTACAATCCCCTTTTCTAAGAAGAAATTTTCCAGAAAACTATTAAAGTATTCAGTGCCATGATCACTCCTGAATACTTTAATCTGAGTTTGAAAATTGAGTTTTTATCATTTCCTAAAAGCTTTTGAAAATCTATTCAACATCATTAAGTAAACCCATGTTGCTCTAGTATGGTCATCAATTAGGGTTATAAACCATCTCTTTCCAGTCAGGCTGTTAACCCTTGAAGGTCCCCATACATCACTATGAACCATGGTGAATGGTTCAGTAGGCTTGTAGGGCTGAGTAGAGTAGGTATTCTTAATTTGTTTTGCTAATTGACACACTTCACAATAAATATCAAACACCCTTTTATTAGGAAACAACTCTGGAAACATTTTTCTCATATACCCTAAACTAGGGTGGCCAAGTCTTTTATGCCACAAAAGGGCTTTATTTTCATCAATAGAAACAGTATGACATCAATTTTTAACAGAATTTCTATCTAAGGGGGACTCTTGTTCCAGAATGTATAGGCCTCCAATCACCTTAGATCTGCCAATCATCTTCTCCAAGATTGGGTCGTGAAAAACACAACCATCAGAGGTAAACTTAGCAACACACCCTCTATCTGAGGATAGTTTACTGACAGAAAGAAGGTTACACGCTAGTTTAGGAACATGTAACACATTTTCCAGAGTAACAGAGGAGGAAATAGGCACAGATCCTCTCCTAGCTATTGGTGAGAAGGATCCATCTGCAAGTTTGATTTTTTCATTATCAGCACAGGGTTTATATGTTGAAAAAAGTTCAGAAATACTTGTCATATGATCTGTTGCACCTGAGTCTATCACCCAACAGATCTTATGACTAATTATTAGGAAGGATTGGGATGTAGGTATACCTGAATCAACATATGAACAAGTAGGAGTAGAGTTGTGTGAGATTTGAGGGTTCAAAAGTTTACTCAGGTACTCTAGTTGCTCGTTTGTGAAGAAGGGCAGCCCTGGTTCAACTGAGGTTTGGTTGGCCTTTCCTGAGATTTCTGATTGCTTAGTCTTCCAAGCTGGCTTCCCATGTATCTCCCAGCATGTGTCACGAATATGTCCAGACTTTTTGCAGTGTTCACACTTCAATTTTGACTTATTTAGCCGCCTAGAGCCCTCAAATTTGCCAGCTAACGGTGCAGAATTTTTAGTCTGAATTGGTACCCTTTTACATCACTTTTCTCCTGGCCTCCTCCCTCCTTACTTCAGAAAACACTTCCCTTAGTGTAGGTAAGGGTGTTCTCCCTAGAATTCTCCCCCTTACCTCATCTAAGTCATGGTTCAAACGAGCAAGGAAAGAATAAACACGCTCATTTTCTTCCCTCTTCTTGAACTTGATGCTATCTCCAGGGCATTCCCACGATTCCTCATAACACAAATCAAGCTCTTGCCACAGAGTTACTATCTCATTATAGTACTCTGTGACATCCTTTGAATCTTGTCTCATACTCCAAAGTCTGGTTTTCAACTCGTAAATTTGCGATGAGTTTTCAATGTCAGAGTACATTTCCTTCACAGCTTCCCATATGTCTTTAGCTGTCTGAAGGAACATGTGTGGTCTAGATATGGTTGGCTCCATTGAGTCGATAAGCCAAGCCATTACTTGAGAATTTTCGGATTTTCAGGTTTTGTGCTTGGGATCTCCAGCCCCTTGGTGGATAATTTCTCCAGTAATATAGTCCAGCTTCCCTCTCCCGTCAATAGCCAGCTTTATGGTTTGAGCCCACTCGAGATAATTTTTCCCGGTGAGTTTTCTGGTTGTTGGTAGGAGAGAAGCCGAGTTGGTGGAGTTGTTTTCTTCACCCATATTGGGCTGAGCAGCAGTGGTGGTTGTAGAAGAGATTGTTGTAAAAAATATTGAATTTTGTGGGTTGCCTGAAGGGTGAGAGGATACGTTCCTCTCCCCAGTCATGGTGGCTCTGTAATTCATATTCGGCTTTTTAGAGTTTGGTTAGGGTTTTTATGGAGGCATGGCTCTGATACCATGTAGAAAAAGGAGAAAAGAATAGAAGACACAAATTATTTTTCCTTCATATTTTACACTGAGAGTACTGAACTCCTTAAATAGAAGATTACAGAGTGGTTAGGAGTCAAAAATTAGCTGGACTCCTAGTAAAAAAGGTAAGTAGATCACAGCCACCATTATTGCAAATAAAACAGCTAAGACTTGGGTAATAACGCTTAAAATCACTCCTAATCAAATCAAAAAGACAATCAGGCTAATCAAGACCCCAAATCACAAAAATAACATCACAGAATCAAACATTCACAAAATGATTCTTCAACATAACGTCTGTGAACTTGTGGACCCCTTTTTAGGGTGTCCTCAAAGGTTGTATATATTCACCATCCTTTAATTATTTTGGTAATTATGCAACTTACATTATGTAATTGTGCAAAAATCCATGGTCAACTCGAAGAATTTTTTATAGGCCTCTCTTAAAAGAGTGTTTTAGAAAGATACTCAAAATTTGTAGACGACGACATTGACCAGTGCCTCTGGATGGAGGTGTGTGCATCTATGTCAGCGGAGAGATTTGGATGTTGACCGAAATTGGTTTGAACAAAGCTCCGGCTATAGCCAAATTGAGTATGGCACCACCTCAGATCAAACTGAGCTCCAGTTTTCAATCCTCGGCAAGAACCAGATAGATAGACAGACATCATTCCATCGGAAAAAGTAGACAGCCGTCATCAGTTTGAGTTCATGGGCAAGAACACTAAACCTAAGGTTCAATGCGTTTCAGGGTCTGAACTGCAAGTGTGGGATGTAACATAGAGGCAGTAAGGGTAATGACACCTTCATTCTTTTATGTGAAAATTTGTTTCAAATGAAGTAGAGGTGTTAGGTTCCGACAAGCTTGGACACTTACGGAACACACCACGCTTTGACACTCTAGATAGGCCAAAATGCAACATTCAAATAAACTTTCCGGCTAACAAAAGTAAAACGTCCCATTAAAGTATTGAACACCTCACCCAGAACATACAACTCAACTTAGCCTTAGTCCCAATCACTTGTGGGACGGCTATGTGAATCCTTTTCTGCCATTCAATTTGGTCATTTTCATAGTATATGTTGGCTGTATGGGTTGTATGGGTACCTAACGCAGCTCTCCTCCTTCATCGAGCTTGGGACCAGCTGTGTAGGGGTATGACTCTACGTGCAGCAGAGACGGAGTTCTTATTAAACACCCCACCCAGAACATAAAAGTAAAAACTGAAAAAGAAGCAATAATACAAGGCTTACAACTTCGGTCTAACAGTCAAAGAGGAGAGAGAGCAGTCAGAGTGGAGTCAGATGAGAGAGGAGAAAGGAAAAGAAGGAAATAGTACTATCCCTGTTCTGTGCGTAACAGATTAAAGGTTTGCCTTTGTTTGACATTGAACAAGGTAGAATAAATAAGATTCCTTTTCTTGGCAACCATGATAAACAAGTACAGAAGTTTTTGGTGAATTTATGTTGCTTTCAGGCTTTTTATATTTGTTTACAATTACTTTTCATTTTTATTATTGTTCTTTAGACATAACAATGAATTATAACGTGTCCCACAGCGTGGTGTGTCGTGTCGGGAACTTTAGACAACTATTGTCTCTGCTTGTCGGTGTCTTGTTGTGTCATGTAAATATATCGGTTTCGGTGCTTCTTGTAGTAGGAATAGCCTAATCATGGTTTTTAGCCTGCCAGTTTAATATTGGGAATTGCTATTCCAACCCTTAAAATTGCTAAGTATACCCATTTACTTAGTTCACCCACCCTTCAAATATTATACCACCTATATTACTAAGTATACCCCCACTTATTTTTCTATTTTACCCTTGAACAATAAACCCCCAATTCTCACTCACCCAAATTAAAACACTATCTACCCAACCCACCTCCCTCTCAAAATTAAAATACTCTCCATTTCTCTCTCTATCATCTAATCTTTATTCTCTCCATTTGTTTTGAAACTTCATCTACTTCGACTTAGCTTCCTAAAAATTGCACAAAGTCAAGCCACTACTTAGGCTTGAAACATGCATTTTGGTTAAATTTTTTAATGATTTTTTGAATTTGTTGGAGGAAACTGCGAACGGAGTGTGCGGCACCCCCTGGCCGCACGCCCTAAGGAATGTGCGGCACTGGTCCGCCGCACATACCTTAGGGCGTGCGGCCGGGGGTGCCACACATACCATTAAGCGTGCGGTAAGGGGTACCGCACATATTTTAGGATTTTCAAAAATTTTAAGGGTAATATAGTCTTTTAAAATTGTGGCAATTTTGTAATAATGGTAAAGGGGGTATACTCAGCAATTTTGGGGGTGGGAATAGCACTGCTCTTGTTGAGACCTATCTTTCAGTTTTATGGACTTGACTGTATTACATAGTCAGGATGTTGAAAACCTTCATTGATTATTTTAAGCTTAAGCAAACAGCACCACTGGGGATGTCTGTAGTACGGTACTCAAATCATTTTTCGTTAACCATAATAAGTATTTTAGCTCTCAATTCATTCCTGCACGAGACATTGCAGAACAAAGAGAGAAGCTGTTCTATATCCAGAACTGGTGTCCAATCATAATCTGCACATGATAAACCATTAGATATCCACAGCTAATCAAATACACCACTTGAGGCAACTTCTTTTATTGCTCCATCGTAAGGTTTTCCTATAGTATACAGCTTGCAAATTATATTTTCTCCCTTGCAGGTTCATAAGTCTGCAACTATTTTGCAACAATTAGCTGCTATATGCAGTTTAAGTGAGAGAACAACATGGAGGGCTATTCTCTGCTGGGAGTCTTTACATGGATGGCTTTGCGCTGCAGTCAGTTCTCTCTCTCTCTCTCTCTCTCTCTCTCTCTCTCTCTCCACTGGAGCATCCCAATTTGAAGCATGCTAGGAATTAGGCCTTAGGCCAGCACATCACCATTTTACTGGTCAATTTCAAGCTCGAATATTAGAAGCTTAGCGTAGGAATCAGTAGAACAGGAAAACAATTAAAAGCCTGATTAATTCATGAGTAACAGAAGTCCGGCTTTCTCGGCGGCTTGGTCTCTGGAAGAGTTTCTTACTGTCAGAATACAATATCCATAATCTCGCGACAAGTTTATTGCTGGATATCATACTGTAGAGTAGTACTTCATAGGTGCGTGCTCAGTGCGGATTGGTGTGATTTTTCATCAAAACTGCACACAAACAGCATGCCACTTTTTCTTTCACTTTGAACCTAAGTGGTTTGGTGTGGTTTTCTTATTAGCGGTTTTGGCTTTGTCTAATGTTTTTGGTCTCTCAATACGGGCTACTATGATGAGCTTATGAAGCCCATTACGTTTATAAATTTTGGTCAAATAAATGCAAAAGAAAAAGTAAAAGTCACAGATGTATTGAACTCACAAATTGCACTTAATTGCTATGAGTTCACGATATCTCATTACAACTGAGTACAGTTGCTCGATACTCAATAGCATACAACAGATTCTCGTATAATTTGATCCAACTTAATGTATAAAGACAGATGTATATGTGGTTAAACTATAAAAGATAAAATTCGTAATGAATAAGTTCGTGACACAGTAAAAGTCGCCTAATAGCAGATAAAATGAAAGAAGTCGCTTAAGATGGTTCGGACACATACAACTTGAATCCCTTAGTGCACCCGTTAGGAAGTGCGGTAGTATAAATATCAACCAAGTTAGAAGTAGCGGAAGATCAAAACTAACATTGACATCAGTAATGAAGAATTATTTGAATGAGTGTGTCCTCTGTAACAACCTTGCTTTGGAACGAATTAAATGACAGAAAGGGTTCATGTCATTGACCCCACTAAAGCTAAGTTGAGTTGAATTTCCATGGCAAAATCTATTTTGGGGGGTTGCTAAACAATATAAACACAGTGGTACGGGTCAATTTTCTTGCCGCTTTTATCATTAAAACCTAAACCAAAACTGATGAAGCTTTCTTAAAATGTGAAACGATGGTTCTGATAGTAATACCCCAATCACTCATCATATGGATGTGAGGAGTGTAGGCTTGTAAGTTGCCACCTACTGCCAACTAGCACTAACATCATCCATGGACTTCTGAATGGACCGTAGGGCTTCAAGGAATCTTTCATGCAGCGGAAAACAAAACAATTCCAAAACCTTAGTAGGATCCATGCGAAACAACAGTCTAAAAAAAGAGTTTTAGGACGCTACCAGTCAACAAAACTTTGAACCCAGTTTCTTTCGGTGTGAGGCTATGAATCGCAAGCGCAATCCTTCGGAACAACGCCTTTATTTGTATCTGCGGCTGAAAATCTGAAGGGTTGTCGTGCATACGTCACGGAGGGAGGTCAATCACCCTCTCAACGTTGTACTAGCAACGTGATTTAGGTTTATGCCTTTTGTCTCATAGAAAATGGCTAGGGTTTTCTGTAATCTCTCTTGTGTCTTTCACTTTTGCGTAAATATGATATATATACGCTGTGAGAGGCCCGTTTGGCAGTAGGTAACCTAAACCCTCAAGAGATGAGATTACGGCTAGTTATTTAACTAATTTGGGTATCGGTTTTTGATAAAGCCCAAATCGAATTTACTCCCTCTTTCAGTCGGTTCAAAGTGTGTGACCGTATAGGTTCTTATTACGTTGGCGGAATTCTATAATCAAATTATAGAATCACAAGCAGTGAGCGGCATCTAGTAATAAATCACCGCTACCTTAGTAATAAGAAAGTCGGTGATTTGACATAACCTTATCCGTGACCAATGAGATCAATATCATATGTTGACTTGTTTGACATGGCCATGTATTTCGTAGTCTCACTCAATCAAGGGGCCCATGGATATCCCTCTTGTTATATAGGAGGAACAAATCCCATCTAGGTCACTCACAACCCTCCACATGATTTACAATATACCCAACTACCGACTTTATAGCTAACCTCTCTCAAGGATGACTTTAGGCGGCATCAAAGTATATGAGTCCTCATTTAAGGATTGCAGTTACTTCAGGTCGAAGAACCACATACAATATTGTTACTATGAGAACTTCTTATGATGGTCATATTATCATCCACGTAGAATTCTCATGACGGGTCTATCCAGTACACTTGTTCTCTAAGAAGTACCTATATATTGACTTGATATCCAATATCCATAACCTATGAGATTTGGTCATGAGTCGGTGCACATACTAGTCTCCACGTATTATTGTTATCCCAATCAACAATAATACTTGACTAGGGATATTCAAGAATACTGATTAATATATCCATAGGATCTCATGTTCAAGTCACCCACTTGAAGTCCTATAGCTTGAAACCAACTATTCTAGGGATATTTATCATGCTCATGTACATCGTACATAAACAGAAAATAAACACAATAAATAGAAATGCCTTTTATTTATTTAATAAAACATAATACTGTGTATGCTTATACAATCATCCTATGATTGGCTTCTAGGGCGCACACACCAACATGGACCTCTCGTACACCTGGTTGACCCAGGTGCTCTTTGGGCCAATGCATGGCACACGTACATGAGCGGGCTCTCGGGCTCGGGTCGTGACAGAATTGTACATGAGAACAAAATGCTATGCAAGACAAAGGACAAAGTGTTACAGTGTTGGAGGTACATTAAGAGCCACCTCTTAAACCCGTACGATCCACTTCTTGAATCTTACATCGCTAGGGGCTACCGGCTATGGTCTTGGTGACTATTCAGCCTTGACGAGGACGTCAAGAATTTAAGTGGAGAGAATGCAATAATACAATTCCACAGCAGATAGACGTAAGAAGTAGTGTAGGATTATAAGTTGTCCCCTACTAGTACTAACATCATTCTTGGACTTTTGGACGGCCTCTTGTACGCCTTGTTGACCCAGGTTCTCATTCATTGAGCCGGTGCATGCAATACGTCGTGAAATGGGTTCTCGGGATAAGGTCGTGACACTGACGGTGTAATACAATCGATTTGGGTTGCTTAGTGTTTTTTATTTTTATAATTTATTTTTATTTATTTAAAATTTTTTTTTCTTGTGGGGTTGGAATGGGGGTGACGGGACACACCCCAAGCACTTTTAGTGAGAATATCTTGTTCGCTTGTGATACATCTTTGTAGCTTACTAAAAAGCAAACAGGCCTAAACCATGCTTTATTTTTATTTTGAACGAGCAAAACTGACCATACAAACGAAATAGTGATTCCCTACTAACAGAAGAGTTGCCAATACTCTGTTTTGCCTTATTTTTCTTTTTCCTACTTTTACAACACTAGCAGCACATAAATTCATAAATTCATTCATAAACCATGTGGTAGAAATTGGTTGGCCTGTTCAGATACTTGGTAACCAACCAAACCAACAGACTCAAATTTTCTCTGAAACCATGTTGTTGAAAATGGGTTAAGTAGAGTTGACCACCGCCTCGTCTTCTGTCACCATGCACTGTTGCTTTATGGCTGTTGTCAACCAGTCTGGATCCTCTATTCCAAAAAGGTGTTCCATCTTCTATTCCAACCGTCGGATCTTCGCCACATGTGCATGAGAATAAACAATATTAATTACCTCGTGATTTTTGATACACGTGGTGAAGATCCGACAGTTGGAATATGAGATGGAACACCTTTTTGGAATAGAGGATTCTATCCGGTTGTCAACGGCCAACCTCGCAGGTCGTACTCATCTAAACAGTGTAAGTGGTGACGCAAGTGCTAATCTAGTTTCAATGATAATTTGTTCTTAGAGAGCCATTTTGTGATCCTTCTACTGTTTTTCTCTTACAATCATATACTATTAAATTCTGGATTTTGGTTATACTCTTTTCTTTCATATGAAATGTGCAACAAACTTCCTATCTCGGTATGGTTTTATGTACAGTCTTTCACTCTTTCTAACTTTCCCAATATCTACCCACTATTTGATCTGTCATGTCCCAAAAGTTCCTACCGACTTATAGGGAGCTAGGGAGATGAACTTGAAGGGACAACCTTATGTAGCCATGAGCCACCTTATTCACTGTAGAACCATGGAGCATATATATATATATATATATATATATATATATATATATATATGTTTATTTAGTTATTGGGAATTTGAACTAGGTCAACTTCCCATCCCAGCCATCCATATGCACCTGAACCCACCACACAAGGTCAGGGATGAGTTTGTATCTTTTTCCATATCGACCTCCAACTTCTTTTTGCCTTATTTATTACCAGGTGCATAGTTTACCAGCTGAGTACCTAAAACATGGGGAAGTGGAATCATTAGTGCCAACATGGCTGAAGGTCCTTTCTGATGCCGCTTCAGATTATCTTGATAGCCAACAATGTGAAGGTGAGAAGAATCGTGGGCATATGCAGGGGAAAGGGGGAAGAGTTCTGAAGCGTTTGGTTCGGGAATTTGCTGATGGTCATAGAAATATTCCAAATCCAACGTGATGGTTACGATGGGTGCTGGTTCAAAGTTCATTCCTGATGTAAACCATAAAGAAACATCATTCCTAACTGGTGATTTCTCTTGAGATTGAGGGCAAGTTCTCACACCTGATAAAAAACTTTGGTTCTAACAGTTTGAGGAGAGGTTCCTACTTGATGTTATTGTATAGTAGGCCAATTTTGTTTTGTGATTATATTTTTGGCTTATAAATTTTCTCATGACTGATGGTACCCAAGTGTAACGTTTATTTACTTAGCAGGTCTAAATACAATATTTTGTTACATGTGATCCTGTTGATGCATATATTTATTGGAGAGTCCCATTTGAGTGCATCCTGTAGGAACTGAACCTAGGAGTTTGCCAATTATAAATTGACTATTTCAACTGCTCAGCCATTAATGCTTAACAGGGAGTATGGCGACTTGAATACTTATATTGAGCCCTTGATTTGAGGTAAAATATTGTTTTATGTTGCTCCTTTTCGTGCAAAGAGTCGCTTGTTGACTTTTTTTATTTTTGTCAACTTGATTAAACCTTGACTGAAATTTTATAAGTTACAAAATTATAAAAGTTGCAACCATAGTATGTTTAATGCAGTTTTTAGTAATTAAACTTTTATCGCCTTAAAAGCAGCAAATGTATGGCAAATATTGGTTACATAATACACATGTTGCCTTGGTATATAGAAAAAGGGTTCTTGAACGGACTGGAGCTGGCTAATAAAGTAACTACACCCATTGCACAGGGTACGTTTGATTTAATATACTCCATGTTTAGGAAGGCAGACATATGGACGGTTATGTTGTTGCCCTTGAAAGTACTAGTTATGCCCTCACAGGTGATTATATGCCATGCCTAGAAGTTGGAGTTGACTGGAAGTAGAACTTTTTTTCAAGCTGAATGGATATTGAGTTGAGCTAATGCGGCAATGCCTTCCTTTTCGTAAGAGGGAATTAATCGCCAATATTGCATATGGAGTGGAAAAGGGGTATTTTCACTGGTTGAAGCAGAAGTGATTTGGTTAATAATTACGCTCATGCTAGGTGGATGGGGTTTCTGCAGTTCTGCCAAAAACATTTTCAACTTTGTGGCCAAAGATTGTACTCACTTGAAGCGTGTAAATTGATGTGTTCATCAAATTCGGCAGGAAGCACACAGCTATATAATTCAGTGTAATTCCTTTCTTCAAATTGAATAATTCATATTTAAAATGTCTAATAATTAAGAGATACTCCCTCCGTTTTGAGTATTTATTTAAAAAGTCTACTTTCAAATATTATGCTTGTGATGTTAATATATCTTTAATTAAATGTGGACTTTTTAAGTGAAATGGAGGGAGTATAAAACTATATTTGAAGTTAGTTAAAACTATAAAAATGATTGAGTTTAAGCAAGATTTTGAAAATTAAAGTTGAAAGGTTGTGAAGATTGTAGACATAGACTCACTTTAAGTAAAATATTGTAAATAGGAAAGTTGACTCTTTATATGAACTGCAATGTCAAAATACTTATTTCGATCTTCTTTTCTTACAAACATTTTGATTGATAGACAACTACTTTCGAGAACAACTTTGAAGTTTAAACATCCTCTATCTTTTAAGAAGTTGTGTTTGTTGTATAAACAATTGTGATACTTTTATAACTCACTTGATAGAAATCATTTTCTACTGACAAAAATTTTATTTCACAATCGACTCATGTTGGTCATGAGTTGGTGCACATACTAGTCTCCACGCATTATTGTTATCCCAATCAACAATAATACTTGACTAGGGATATTTAAGAATACTGATTAATATATCCATAGGATCTCATGTTCAAGTCACCCACTTGAAGTCCTATAGCTTGAAACCAACTATTCTAGGGACATTTATCATGCTCATGTACATCGTACATAAATAGAAAATAAACACAATAAATAGAAATGTCTTTTATTTATTTAATAAAACATAATATTGTGTATGCTTATACAATCATCCTATGATTGGCTTCTAGGGCGCACACACCATCATGGACCTCTCGTACACCTAGTTGACCCAGGTGCTCTTTAGGCCAATGTGTGGCACACGTACATGAGCGGGCTCTCGGGCTCGGGTCGTGACAGAATTGTACATGAGGACAAAATGCTATGCAGGACGAAGGACAAAGTGTTACAGCGTTGGAGGTACATTAGGAGACACCTCTTAAACCCGTACGATCTACTTCTTGAATCTTACATCGCCAGGGGCTACGGTCTTGGTGACTATTCAGCCTTGACGAGGACGTCAAGAATTTAAGTGGAGAGAATGCAATAACGCAATTTCACATCAGATAGACGTAAGAGTAGTGTAGGCTTATAAGTTGCCCCCTACTAGTACTAACATCATTCTTGGACTTTCGGACGGCCTCTCGTACACCTTGTTGACCCAGGTTCTCATTCATTGAGTCGGTGCATGCAATACATCGTAAAATGGGTTCTCGGGATCAGGTCGTGACACTGACGGTGTAAAACAACCGATTTGGGTTGCTTAGTGTTTTTTATTAAAACACTAAGCATGTTGAAGAGTGGTAAAATTGCAGTGACGGTGTAATTTCAGTTTTTTTGTGTGTCAAATTTGTATAAGCTAAAAGCTGATGTAATTGCTAATATTCTTAAAGCTGCCCCATTTGACTAAGGATGAAGAATGGTAAAATTCTACACCCTTTCTTAGGAAAAGCATGTTGAGTCTTCTGTGGTTAAACTTTTTTTATTTTTTTATTTTTTATGTCCTAATTAGAGGGCATGGGAAGGGATCGAACTTGTGGCCTCACGCTTTATAAAGTCTCAGCTCTACCACTGGGCCACCCCTTAAGGACTTCTGTGGTTAAACTAAGAGGCTCAATTTACCATTAACAATTTTAATTGAATAAGTTAAGTGTCAAAAATCTTTCATCGTAAAACACGTTAATCACAAGTTTAATGATTTTTGGTTTATGAACTTGACTATTATTCAATAAGAAAAGTTGGTGGGAATGCAAATCCAAAGGCTGCTGAATTTCTGCAAGATAAACAGGATGTCTGGCTACGCTATGCAAGAAAATGGAATGATACTTTATGCTCCCTTCGGACCCGTCAAAACTCTCGTCTCCTCAAAGACTCCTTTGTAGTATATATCAAGTACAGCCTTTTGACCCGATAAAACAACTTATATGGCCTTTGACTAAAAATTAACACAAACTTCCTATAATACCCCAAATCCCTTAAAACCTAACTCAGTCTCACTCTCTCTCAAATCTCGGCTTCCTCTCTCAAACCATAGCCGTCTTCCTCCTCTCGTCGTCGTCTCCCCCTCCCATCTCCAACCACATCGTCGCCGTCTTCCTCCGTCTCCGACCACATCGTCTCCCTCTACTGCCATGGATCTTGTAAGTTTTTCTCCGTCTTCCTCCTATCTACTACTATGAAGCCCTATCTTTGTCTTCCTCCGTCTTCTTCTCATCGTCTCCCTTTGAATCGGTTAAACGATCCCGTGAATCGTTTAAACGAATCCATTAATCATTTAAACGAATCCGTGAATCGTTTAAACGACTCCGCGAATCGTTTAAACGACTCCGTCAATTGTTTAAACTATGTTTGAGTCATTCAAAAAAAGAGGGTATTTTGGGGTTTTTAAATAAAAAGAGGGCACATAAGTTGTTTTGGAATAAGTTAGGCCAAATAAGATGTTGGAGAGTTTGACTAGGCCATTTGTGAAGAAACCCCCCTAGGCCATTTGTGAAGAAACCCCCTTTGTTTGTTTTCCTACTTGCAAACACCTTGAGAATATTATAACTACATCATTAGAAGTTCGTCAACGATAAACAGGAATAATGTTTCAAAAGGTGGATATGAAGAAATATAACATTTTCCCCTTCATTTACAGAAGTATCGGGTTATATTCATCAAATGTATATTTATGCTAAATGCTAGAAATAACATTTGAAATCTTCATATATGCATTTATATCTTCTTATGACTTGCTTGAGCCACTTATGCCTTCAAATGGTTCTGATACTTTTTATTGTGATATGAAGGTAAATTCTCGCTTGTCGTTATAGCAACAACTAAGAGTATGTTTGGATACACATAGTTGGAATTGAATTGAAATCATAATTTTAAGGAATTGGATTTCAACATAATCGAATTCTATAAAGCTTCAATTCTATTGTTTGGATACTCAACTAGTTTCATAGAAATGAATTTGTCACTTTTATATACTTTTCCTCTTGTATTCCCATTTCAAATAATAAGAAAACTGATCACAACCAAACAAGTTTTAACTACAACAGAAAAATCAAAAATCAACACAGTTTAATACTAAATCATCCATTCAACAACTAAAGTTACTACATGCAATAGTGGTGCAGCGGAACAATGTTTCAAACGAAACAAGGACAAACCCTAATTTTAGGGAGAATCAAACTGGTTTATTAACTCAGAAGATATAATAATATTGTGATCCCTCTACAAACTCCAAACCAAAGTGTTTAAATAGACTAATTCTTATATGAATAAGAACCTAACTAGGAATCCTTAAAACAATTGGAATAGGAAACGTTTAAATAAACCTAACAGAAAAAGGATTAAAAAATAAAAGGAAAATAAATAATTAATTAAGATGGATATAGGAATACTTAAGTGGTACTGCATCAATCTCCTCCGCTTGAAAAAAACTCGACCTCGAGTTTGACGGGTGCAATGAAAACTCATCCGGTGGGTGATACTCGAAAATGTTGGCGACGTTGAAAGTGTTGGAGATATTCATGTGAGCGGGAAGATCGACCTTGTAAGCATTATCACCAATCTTTCGCAAAACGCGGTTGATTTTCCTCTCCGACAACGGGCTCGATGTGATAACTTCTTGTCTTTGAGCTTGCTATATATGCTAGTGGGAAACCTATATTGGCATAAATGTACCATCACCAAGTATCCTTCGTTAAAAAGCTTCGCACGCTTGTGCTTGTCTGAGGCTGCCTTATAGCGAGAATTGGCTTCCTCAAGATTATTCTTGACCTTATTGTGAATTCGTTGGATGCGCTCTGCAAACACCTCAATATTGCAATTTCTGTGTAGAGCGATTAGGGACACTGTTAAAAGCAAACTTGATCTATGGCAGGGTTGCATCCCATTGATTTGGCTTGTCACCGGACACTGCCCGAATCATGTTAATTACTAAGAGAAAGATTAGCGGCCTCAGTCTGTTCATCAGTCTGAGGGTGGCTAGTGCTACTGAATTTTAATGATGTGTCGAACAATGTCATGCCCCGACCCGAGTTCCTATACGAACCACCGAGCCGGTGTATGAACCAAGACACATAACCATAATTAGCAGTAAAAGTTCTGCTAAAATTGAACTTTATGACATCATATATAAACTTGTGTCAATGATCTCAATAAACATTTGATAATCTTTGCTTAGCATTACTAATCAGATTTACACAGCTTACGACAACTTCTGTCGACCCTGTCCCTATTCCATCTATGTACCTAACTGATACATAGTTTCATCAAACTATTATTCGAACCATTACCTGCACTGATTTCTGCTAACTGACCCCAAAACACTGGATACTACCATCTTGTTGAGATCTAACAGTTTAAAATAGATACGGGGTGAGTCGAAACTTAGTAGGTTGCTAGATGTATGGCATGTTATCATACAACATGTTAAAAATAGTTTATGATATGATTCGAGCAAGCTCAAGTCCATTGTTGATGCACGTGTCAAGTGGTTCGATGACAAGAGATTGGGCATGAAAGTTCAAGCAAGGTTTGTTCGTGATTGATCGAGTAACCAAGGCTCATAGGAAAGTTTTGATTCAAATGGATGATGATTTCAGAACTCAAGGAGGAGGTTTTAAAGTGTTTCAAGGGTATATGGATTATTTGAAGACTCAAGGGACTTATATAAACTTGATCCAAAGTTCACAAGCAAGTTTGGAGACTTAGAGGATGTTCCTAGAGACTTTGAGGGCCTATTTGTCAATTTTAGAAAGTTTAAACACATCAAAAAGGCCCTTGGACAGAAACTATGGCTCTAAGATTGCAATCTTAGCGCTAGGCACTAAGGCGCTACGACAGTTTTTCAAAATTTCAATTTTTGTGCGGATTTTGACCAATTTTTGATATTTTATGCTTTAATTACTTTTCTTTTACTAGTGTTCCGCCTCCTATGTATTTTAGGGTTTATTAGGGATTGCTTTTGGCCTATATAAAGTCGTTCTATGTATTCCAAACAATAACGACTTTGATATTAAATTGATTGAGAGAATTTATTCAATTCTTCTTCGTTCTTTAAGAACTTTTCGAACTTATCAAGATTTGTCATGTGGCATTCAACCTTTTCTTTCTTATCAATTGGTATTTCATCCCAATTGTGGCGAAACTCATTATACCAAGGTTCATGATCGTCTCAATTATTGGGTTGCGGCTGTATAAGCCAAGGTTCGTAGTTGGATTGACTCATCGGGTTAAGGTGTCACCTTTCCATCGACTTCATTGATCTTAGCTTCCGTTCCGCGTGAAATTGTGATTCGTCGAGAATCCTTGGCAAAGATCGTATCATTTGGTATCAGAGCAAAGGTTCGTCCATAATCTATCTTTTTTATTTCGTTCTTTTTCGTTGTTTCTCATCTTCTTTCAATTCTTCCTAGTCTTGAACTTGGGTCATAGACCGTAGTTTGTTATTGCAAGTTTTCTTTCCTAAGTATTTTACTTTTCAAACCCTAAGTTTTCTAGGGTTATAAAACAAATAAAAAAAAGAAAAAAAATTTGAGAAGAGTTTAATGGAAGTTCATCTGGACAATCTTTTTCGTTCTCGATTTTATGTGTTAAACAAAATATGTCATGTGAATATTGATAGTAGTAGTCGTGTCAACTTGCAAAGGTTCCGTTCTGGTGGTAAAGTAGAGGTGACTAAACAGGTGGTGGTCATTAACCATCCACAACCCTATATATTAAAAGTTTCTAAATTCTATTTCTGAATTAATTCTAACTAGAATACTTTGGTACGGGGTTTTACAAACAATTTCCACAACGTTCGCCAAAAGTGACTTAGAAATTTCACATCCCTATTGAAAGTTATGGATCGATGAACCCCATGTAGACGAACCACCTCGCGAAAGAATAGATAAGTCACATAAGAGGCATCGGAGGCCTTTTTACAAGGGAGAAAGTGAACCATTTTAGAAAACCGATCACCACAACAAAAACAGAATCATTACCTCGCTGAGTTCGAGGAAGCCCAAGAACAAAATCCATCGTTAAATCCTGTCAAATTGTCTCAGGAACAGGTAATGGGGTATAAAGTCATGTATTTTGGGTTTGTCCTTTGGCCCTTTGACAAACTGGACAACGCCCAACATCTCTTTTTAATTGAGGCCAATAAAATCTTTCCTCGACTAAATTAATTGTCTTGTCCCTGCTAACATGGCCACCTAAACCCCCGACATGTAGTTCTCGAATCAAATATGTGCGTAAAGATGACCGAGGAATACAGAGTCGAGTACTATAAAATAAAAACCCATCATGAATGGTAAAATCAGAAACGAACTCATTGTTACAACACTTGCCCCATATATTACCGAAATCTCTAGATTCCAATTTCGCATCCACCGGAATCCCATCATACATCACTCTCCACCAAAACCCACTCACCTTGGTGGGAATATTAGGATGCCACACCTTTACTCCCCAATCAACCAACGGACTACGAACACGACAATGATCCCACCAAGCAGCAGTTTCAAACTCCCCACTTTTAGATAACGTGAACACCATCTTATCCTCTTTCGAAGCATCAACACGAACCCTACGAACACTGTCATGAAACTCTAGCGGAATATACTGAATCACATCCTCCAAAATATTAATCCCATCACGAACAAGAAGGCGATGATCTTCAGGACTAGGACCCCCGTAACCGAACTCCACACCAATTATCCGCCCAAAATTTAATATCCCCTCTACCAACCACCCATCGACTACAACTCTCCAACTGAGGAAGAAAAACAGAAGCAGCTTTCCAAACATGCGAACTAGAAAAAGCATAATGACCACCATACTTACTTTGGATGAAGCGGGACCACAACGTGTCTCCCTTAGATGCCACCCAAGCCAGCTTAGCTAACATAGCTTTATTCATGTCCTCAAGATGTCGAATCCCCAAGCCACCTTCAGTCAAAGGCCTGCACACCTTATCCCAAGAAACCCAATGAGCTCGCCTATCCCCCCCGCTGCTCCATAAGAAATTAGCCATGATGCTCTCAAGCTTGCGAAGCACTCCCTTCGGAACCTTCAACACACCAAGAGAATAAATGGGAATACTGGATAAAACAGATTTGATGAGAGTAATCTTCCCACCAAAAGATAATAAACGCGCTTGCCAACCATCAACCCTCTTCAACATCTTAGCCTCCAAAGCAGCAAAATGAACCCGACAAATCCGACCTTTAAAAAGAGGAATCCCTAGATATGACAAGGGAAACTCCTGATGCATGCAACCCGACCACCGATGAATATTATCAATCTCAAATTGCCTCCGCTTCGAACTAACATAAAAGCCACTCTTCTGAAGATTAATAAGCTGACCCGAAGCCCATTCATACATAGCAAGAATACCCCTTAAACCCTCTATAGACTTCCTCCTGCCATTGCAAAATAAAAGCATATCATCCGCATATAATAAATGAGTCAACTGCACATCCCCTCGACCATGATAAAAAGGGGCAAAAACCACATCCTGCAACGCCCTCTTAAGAGCTCTAGAAAGAATCTCCTGCGCAATAATAAATAACAACGGAGAGAGAGGATCACCTTGCTTCACCCCCCTAGTCGAAGCAAAAAACCCGTGAGTAACTCCTCCCATACGCACCGAATACCAATTACCTCGGACCAAACGACCAACCAACTGACAAAACTGAACATCAAAGCCAAAAACAGACAGAGCCCGAAATAAGAAATCCCATTCCAATCTATCATAAGCTTTCGACATATCCAGTTTGAAAAGAACATTACCCCCAACCACCTTCTGATCAATGCGATGCACCATTTCATGAGCAATAGCAATGTTTTCCTGAATACCTCTCCCCTTAATAAAACCCGTTTGCTCCGGAAAAATAATTCGAGGAAGAACAATAGCTAACCGGAGGGAAAGAATCTTGGAGATTACCTTATTCAAAAAAGTAGACAAACTGATGGGCCGTAAATCTGAGAAACCAACTGGCCTGTCCACCTTAGGAAGCAACACCAGGACATTCGAAGAGAAACCTTTAGGAAGATCCTCCCCTAAATAAAATGATCTCACCGCTGCCACCACATCTGTCCGAATGATAGTCCAACACCCTCGAAAGAAATGACCTGTGAAACCATCCACGCCAGGAGCACTACTAGCATTAAGAGACTTAATAGCTTCCCAAATCTCATCCTCCTCTGGAACAGCTGAAAGCATGGCATTCTCATCTGCAGTCACTCCCGGATCAATATTCTGAAAAAGTCTGTCATCTAACAAATGAGGCCCAGAAGAAAAAATAGACTCAAAATGAGCAGCACCCAACTGGCCTAGAATAGCCTCATTATCACACCACGAACGATCCGCCAACTGAAGCTTCAAAGAAGTTTGCCTTCGCCGATCCTTCATAGAAGCATGAAAAAAAACTGAATTCCTATCCCCATCCTGAACCCACAAATGACGAGATTGTTGCTGCTGCATCTCAACCTCCCATCTACGAACCTGAGCCAATTCTTCAGTTTTAAACTTTAATTCAGCTGCCACCTCATCATCACCGCCCATCTGAAGAGAATGATCCAGTCTAATCAATTCATCCTGAAGAAAATCCATTTTACGATAAATATTACCAAAAACCTCCCAATTCCACTTCCTTAGCTCTGAACGCAAAATCTGGAGCTTTCGATGCAAACGAATAACGGGGACCCGAAACAATCTCTTCCCCAAACTTTTTAACAAAACTGTCAAAAGCCGGATGATCCATCCACATCCTTTGAAATCTGAAAGGACATTTAGGCTTAGAAAGTGCAGAAAATCTAATCTGAAGAGGCGCATGATCAGACTTTTCCCTTGGTAAGACCTGAACAGAAACCCTACCATGCTTCGCAACAAAAGAACCATTCAGAAGCACTCTATCCAACCGCTGCCAAATGCGAGCATGAACTGGAAAGTTATTACACCAAGTAAAACTACTACCCTCAAACCCCGCATCCGACAAACCTGCAGAGACCATAAAATTGCAGAAATCATCCATAGCAGGAAAATCCCAACCACTACCTCCAAGCTTCTCTGAAGGAACAGCAATGATATTAAAATCACCCCCCACTAACCACGGCTCCCTAAACTGAGAAGATAACTGCACCAACTCATCCCATAAAATTTGTCTCTCCAAACGATCACAGCTAGCATACACAAACGTAAACAAGCCATAACAATCACCATTTACCGAAATTCTCACAGTAATCTGTTGTTTAGAAATAGAGACTGCTGCTAAATCAAAACCCGCTCTCCATAAAATCCAAATATGCGTATTACCAGGATTTCCATGCAACGAATGTTTATAACCAAGCGCTTTAGCAATTTTAGGGAGCCTAGAACCAGAGATTTTAGGCTCTAAAATAGCTAAACACCACGGACTCATCTGCCTCACTAACAATTTTAAAGAATCCATAGCACCGGTATTACCCACTCCTCTAAACCCTAAAAATTATTAGAAACAATATCATCACCCTTGGCCATGCTGCGAAGCACCCTATCAGAATCTCCAACAGCTTGCCGATTACCTTTATTTCCTTTGGTGTTCTTCCTTCTATTCAGCTGACTACTTGAAGGAGAAACCGAGTTCCTTTCTTGACAAGACAACCCATTAAACCCATCCACACATGCTGCACCCGAATACTCCGAACCCTCCACAGAATCTACCTTCTCCGAGCTCTCAACCGAAACTGTGTTATCCGAGACCTCCACTGAGTCCGAAACATGAGAAAACGACCCAGAACTGGGTAAAGCACTCACTGAATTCCCTTAGTCAGCAGCTATGGATTCAAATGAAGAAGCTCTATTTAACTGGCAGACTGGACCAGCCCGAGGCTCAACATCTTCCTCTACCAAATTATTAGCCGTTACCGAGTCCCTAACTTGAACTTCAGCAGCCAAAGCATTCGTATCCCCTGGAACCATAGCAACCATATCCACTTTACCAACAACATTTTCCACTCTAGAAGTCACGTTGGCCTTGACAATCCCCTCATCAACATTCTCCTCACTGACTTCATCATCCATCAACACATTGAAAGTATTTGACAAAAGAATCTTGCCAGCAGCGTTGTCATCTGCCGCACCTGCAACAGCAACATTGTTGTTAAGGTTATCCCCTCCAGTCTCCTTATCAGCAACATTTATCTCCACCTCAATATCTTCCTCGACATCGTCATCAACTGCTAAAACATTAAAGGCGTTTGACTGAAGCATCCGCCCAGAATCTTCTTCAGACAGCAAAACTGCCTTTGCTTGCGCCTCAACTGGAGTAATAACAGTTTCATCATCCTTGGCTTCCTGACTTGAAATAACCACAACTGGAGTAATAACAGTATCCTTCGGTTGCGAAATACCAACTCCATTATTTCCTGAACTCTTGTCCCCCTTATTGCTCTCCTTGTCAGAATTTCCCAAGATCTTTACACCCCCATACTGTAACCTTTCAATTTTATAAGACCCCACACCACCAAAAATCTCCTCTAACCCTTTACCCTTCTCAATGTTATGCCCATCCCCATGAATGGGATTGTCTACAGTATTACTCCCATGAGGCCTACCTTTCCTATTAACCACTTGCCAATCTCCAACAGTAACTTTTGGTTTTGACATCTTAAAACCCCTAACTCCAGCATCACCATTAACTTGAACTGAAGGTAGATTTCCCCTCGTATCACCCCTAGGCTTCATGCGACCCTTACGACAATCTCCCTTTACATGCCCTAACAAGCCACACCCATCACAATAAGCCAGATTTCCTTCAAATTCAAGCGGTTGTTTAAACGCATTCTCCTTAGACGTACCAAGGAAAACATGATCAGGCAAAGGTTGTGACACATCCACCTCAACATTGATTCTCGCGAAACCAAAATGAGTAAACCCAAGAGTCCTCTCATCTGCCCTGACAAAACCTCCAAAAAGATTACCAATATTCTCCAAAAAAGCATACCAATGAAGAGGGAGATTTGGTAAACGAACCCAAGCTGCAACAATCGGACTATCAATAGTATAATCTATATCAGGAGACCACCGAAAAGATCTAAAATTACAGTTCGCAATCACATTCGAGTTCGTGGCTAAAGCCTTAATAAAATCATCCTCATCCGTCAAATACACCAATACATGTCTCGGATCCAATAAGCCAACGTTGAATCGCTTTTCAAACACCAATGTTGGTGAATATGATCAGAAATTACCTTCAGTTGTGGCCTCCCAGCAGAAAATTTGAGAACCATAGCATACTTCAAGCGCTGTGCAGCAGCATCAACTTCCCTCTCAGTCATGAGCAAAGTAGGCGACCCACCTATTCTCGCTGATGATCGAGGAGGAGCCTTCAAACCTTCAAACGGATTGATTGGGATACCTTCAACACCTTTGTCCCCTTTGACCGCATCAGAATATGAAAACGCAGAACCTCGTCCAGTCTGTAATCGTGAAACGCCAGCCCCACCCGCCAGCCTTTCCTTCCCGTCGCCTGGGTGACCTTCGCCGCCTCGCCCAGACTGGTTTGGAGCAGCAAGCAACGGCGATGGACGTGAAACTCCATCATTCCCTGTTCGATTGCCCTTCCCATCGCCTGTAGGGGGTTCTCCGCAGTTCTGTCCAGTCGCACGCATCGCCCGGGTTTTAGGGTTTGGGGTTTAGGGTTTAGGGTTTAGGGTTTAGGGTTTAGGGTTTGGGGTTTAGGGTTTATGGTTTAGGGTTTATGGTTTAGGGTTTAGGGTTTAGGGTTTAGGGTATTAGGGTTTAGGGTTTAGGGGGTTTTTTTTTAGGGAAACAGGGACGGCACCCTGCAAGATTTTATTAAAATAAATCAAAAGATACAAACATGAGGGGGACAACCAGCCTTGCCCTTATAACCGGGAGGACAGAGGAGCCTGACCTCGAAAGGAAATAAATACAACCTAAAAAGCCCACAAAATAACCAAAAAACCAAGAGAAACAAGAGAAGAGCATAACTCCCCTCTCATCTCCTAAGAGCAAAATTCCCACTCTCATCAAATCGAAGAGCCTCGCAAACATCTCTAGGAAGATCCCGAACCGAAGAGAAAACTTGATGACCTCTATGAATATGAGCTTCAGCAGCAAGCCTGTCCGCAACCCCATTAGCTTCCCTAAGGACATGACGAATGCCAAAACCGCTAGCCAAAGAGATGCACTCACTAAGCTCATAATAATACCGCCAAGGAATCTGAAATTTACCTTGCACTATCCTCACAGCTACAAGAGAATCTGACGAAACTAACACCGAATGGAGACCCAAATCCCGACACAACTTCAAACCATCCTGAAGAGCAAAGATCTCCGCTTGCATGTTTGTACCCATGCCATAGTGACGAGAAAACGCTCCAATAAATGCACCTCTAGCATCCCGAATAATACCACCACCCGTGCAAACTCCATTCACCGCAGACCCATCGGTATTGAGGTTGAAATCATGTGAAATAGAAGGATCCCACCTTAAGAATCGAACCTTACGCATCTTATGCAGAGCAACCTTTAGACCGATACGAGCGAAAATAAGAATATCAGTATGAGATGGAGCCCCTTTGGGAACCAAAAAAGAACACATCTCCACCAAAGACTGCTTGACCGACGCCACAATAGTCGGCCCGTACATAGGGATTCCTTCAAAAATTGATTTACACCGAGCTTTCCATATCTCCCAACAAGAAAAAAGCATAATCCCCATACGCACCATACCAATCTGTCTACGCTTCGATTGACCTCTACACCACACATCCCAAAGATCAACAATATCGGTATAATGGTACGAAAACTGAAAGAAACCCGCCCAATACATCCACACATCTTGGGCAATGGACGACTGCAAAAGAAGATGAGGCAAAGTCTCTCGATTACCTCCATTAGGACAACAAACACACCGAGAGGGCATATGATAACCTCTAGATTCCAATTTCGCATCCACCGGAAGCCCATCATACATCACTCTCCACCAAAACCCACTCACCTTGGTGGGAATATTAGGATGCCACACCTTTGCTCCCCAATCAACCAACGGACTACGAACACGACAATGATCCCACCAAGCGCGGTTTCAAACTCCCCACTTTTAGATAACGTGAATACCATCTTATCCTCTTTCGAAGCATCAACACGAACCTGCGAATACGGCATGAAACTCTAGCGGAATATCTTGAATCACATCCTCCAAAACATGAATCCCATCACGAACAAGAAGGCGATGATCTTCAGGACTAGGACCCCCTAATCGAACTCCACACCAATTATCCGCCCAAAATTTAATATCCCCTCTACCAACCACCCATCGACTACAACTCTCCAACTGAGGAAGAAAAACAGAAGCGGCTTTCCAAACATGAGAACTAGAAAAAGCATAATGACAACCATACTTATTTGGATGAAGCGGGACCACAACGTGTCTCCCGTAGATGCCACCCAAGCCAGCTTAGCTAACATAGCTTTATTCATGTCCTCAAGATGACGAATCCCCAAACCACCTTCGTCAAAGGCGCACACCTTATCCCAAGAAACCCAATGAGCTCGCCTATCCCCCCATTGCTCCATAAGAAATTAGCCATGATGCTTTCAAGCTTGCGAAGCACTCCTTCGAACCTTCAACACACCAAGAGAATAAATGGGAATCTTGGATAAAACCGATTTGATGAGAGTAATCTTCCCACCAAAAGATAATAACGCGCTTGCCAACCATCAACCCTCTTCAATATCTTAGCCTCCAAAGCACAAAATGAACCCGACAAATCCGACCTTTAAAAGAGGAATCCCTAAATATGTCAAGGAAACTCGATGCATGCAACCCGACCACCGATGAATATTATCAATCTCAAATTGCCTCCGCTTCGAACTAACATAAAAGCCACTCTTTTGAAGATTAATAAGCTGACCCGAAGCCCTTTCATACATAGCAAGAATACCCCTTAAACCCTCTATAGACTTCCGCCTGCCATTGCAAAATAAAAGCATATCATCCGCATATAATAAGTGAGTCAATCGCACATCCCTCGACCATGATCAAAAGAAAAAACCTCATCCTGCAACGCCCTATGAAGAGCTCTAGAAAGAATCTCCTGAGCAATGATGAAAAGCAGTGGAGAAAGAGGATCACCTTGCTTCACCCCCCTAGTCGACGCAAAAAAGCCGTGAGTAACTCCTCCCATACGCACCGAATACCGGTTACCGGACCAAACGACCAATCAAGCGACAAACCGAGCATCAAAGCCAAAAACAGACAGAGCCCGAAATAAGAAATCCCATTCCAATCTATCATAGGCTTTCGACATATCCAATTTGAACAGAACATTACCCCCAACCACCTTCTGATCAATGCGGTGAACCATTTCATGAGCAATGGCAATGTTTTCCTGAATACCTCGCCCCTTAATAAAACCCGTTTGCTCCGGAGAAATAATTCGAGGAAGAACATTAGCTAACCGAAGGGAAAGAATCTTGGAAATTACCTTATTCAAAAAAGTAGACAAACTGATAGGCCGTAAATCAGAGAAACCAACTGGCTGTCCACCTTAGGAAGCAACACCAAGACATTCGAAGAGAAACCTCTAGGAAGATCCTCCCCTAAATAAAAAGATCTCACAGCTGCCACCACATCTGTCCGAATGATAGACCAACACCCACGAAAGAAATGACCTGTGAAACCATCAACGCCAGGAGCACTACTAGCATTAAGAGACTTAATAGCTTCCCAAATCTCAACCTCCTCCGGAATAGCTGAAAGCATGGCATTCTCATCTGCAGTCACTCTCGAATCAATATTCTGAAAAAGTCTGTCATCTAACAAATGAGGACCAGAAGAAAAAATAGACTCAAAATGAGCAGCACCCAACTGGCCTAGAATGGCCTCATTATCACACCACGAGCCATCCGCCAACTGAAGCTTCAACGAATTTTGCCTTCGACGATCCTTCATAGAAGCATGAAAATATGCTGAATTCCTATCCCCATCCTGAACCCACAACTGACGAGATTGTTGCTGCTGCATCTCAACCTCCCATCTACGAACCTGAGCCAATTCTTCAGTTTTAAACTTTAATTCAGCTGCCACCACATCATCACCACCCATCTGAAGAGAATGATCCAGTCTAGTCAATTCATCCTGAAGAAACTCCATTTTCCGATAAATATTACCAAAAACCTCCCAATTCCACTTCGAAGCTCGAACGCAAAATCGAAGCTTTCTATGCAAACGAAATAACGGAGACCCAAAACAATCTCTTCCCCAAACTTCTTTAACAAAATCGTCAAAAGCCGGATGATCCATCCACATCCTTTGAAATCGAAAGGGCATTTGGGCTTAGAAATTGCGAAAATCTAATCTTCGAGGCGCATGATCGACTTCTCCTTGGCAAGACACGAAGAAACCCTACCATGCTTCGCAACAAAAGATCCATTCGAAGCACTCTATCCAACCGCGCCAAATGCGAGCATGAACAGAAAGTTATTACACCAAGTAAAACTACTACCCTCAAACCCCGCATCCGACAAACTGCGAAACCATAAAGTTGCGAAATCATCCATAGCAGGAAAATCCCAACCACTACCTCCGAGCTTCTCTGAAGGAACCGCAATGATATTAAAATCACCCCCCACTAACCACGGCTCACTAAACTGAGAAGATAACTGCACCAACTCATCCCATAAAATTTGTCTCTCCAAACGATCACAGCTAGCATACACAAACGTAAACAAGCCATAACAATCACCATTTACCGAAATTCTCACGATGAATTGTTTAGAAATAGAGGCTAAATCAAAACCCTCTCCATAAAATCCAAATATGCGTATTACCAGGATTTCCATGCAACGAATGTTTATAACCAAGTGCTTTAGCAATTTTAGGAAGCCTAGAACCAGAGATTTTAGGCTCTAAAATAACCAAACACCACGGACTCATCTGTCGCACTAACAAATTTAACGAATCCATAGCACCGGTATTACCCACTCCCCTAACATTCCAAATAAGCACCGTCATTAGAAAATATTAGAATTAATATCATCCCCCTTAGCCATGCTTCGAAGCACCCTATCAGATTCTCCAACAGCTTGCCTATTACCTTTATTTCCTTTAGCAGTCTTCCCTCTATTCCTTTGACGATTTGATGGAGAAACAGATTCCCCTTCTTGATAAGATAACTCATGATACCCCGCCAAAGCTGCTTCACCCGAATACACCGAGCCCTCCA